>JAGTTL010000163.1:33563-91494 GCA_036851935.1 Coregonus suidteri | reverse complement strand
TCAGTGCTTTTTTTTTCCCCAAATAAACAGACTTTGAGTGAACTTTTGAAAGAATTTTTAGAAACCCCAGGAAATGACAAGCGATTTTTTACTTTGGGCCGCCTTGACCTGTTTTTCCCGCTAAAGCCCAACCAAGAATCAAAACGCTTTCCCCATTTTGACAACAGTTTCCCGGCAGGAAAAACCCTATAGGTGAATACCACGGGGGGCCAATCACAACAAGGGCGGGTGTAATACTGTAAAAACCCCTTCTTACATATTTCCTGCAGATAAAATTTCTAAAATTTCAAGGGCAAAAAAAAAAACAAAAAACCTAGTGTAGCCCCCTTTTAAAGTGTTTTAAAAGGTTAAATTTATTCTACATCTGGGGGGTGTTTTTTCAAAAAACTGGTTTTGGGGTTTTTTAAAAACCCCAAAAAGGGATGCAAATGGCCAATAATACCCTGGGTTTTTGGCTTTGTTCACAAAATAAGAAGAAAGAAAAAGCAAAAAAGAGAATTAAGGGATGGCAAAATCATTTTTCTCCCCGGGCATTTACATAAGCTTTAGGGGGGGCCCATGGGGCACATGGGGTGGCTTTGGCCTTTGCTTGGTTGCCACGGGTGACCCGGTGGCAATTTTTTTTATTTTTTTCACCTTTTTTTTAAAATTTTTAGCCCATTTAGCAGACCTTTACCCCAAAAAGCAATTTACAGGAAAAATTTTGGGGTTTTAAGGGGTCCCTTGCTCAAGGGCATATCGCCCCGTTTTTTCACCTAGTCGGTCGGGGATTAGAACCGGGCGACCTTTCGTTTTTGGGCACAACGTTTCTTAACCACAAAGGGGCCTGCCCACCCCAGGAATGCCATTTGGAAAACCCAATTTTCCTCATTTACAACTGCAACCTGGCCCAAAGATAAAGCAAAGCAGTGGAAAAAAAACAAAACAGAGTTAAATGGGGTAAAACAAAAAAAAGTAAAAAATACCCAAAAAAAATTAAAACCAGGGGTGTCAAATGTAGCAGTTATGGAGGAAAAGGCAATAAATGGGAAATAGTGCAAAAAAATTAAAAATTTTTTTATTAAAAATTTGGAATTTTTAGGTGCAAGAGTTTGATGTGAAAATAGAGTACGGGGGTAAAAATGAGCAAAATAAAAAAAAATAGGGGGAGGAGGTGGTTGAGTGGGAAATTTTTCCAAGAAGGGCTGTGTACAGGGGCGTAAATTCGGTAAGGGGGCCTTTTCCCAACTGATGCTTCAAGTTTAGGAGGGAATAAGGCCCCTCCAGTTCAGAGATTTTTGAAATTGGCCAGTCTTTGGGCGCAGAAAAGGGGGAAGGGAAATTTGGCCCCAAAGGAGGTGTTGGCTTGGGGATGACCAGTGAGATATACCGGGGGGGGAGCGCATACTACGGGTGGGTTTTGCTATGGTTGCCCATGGCTAAGAAAAGGGGCCGGAGTTTTCCCTACCCAGTGATTTATAAATGGCCTGGACCCGGGGGTTTTGGCGACAATTGTAGTAAAGGACCAGAAAACAAGAGCGTACAGGTCCAGGGGGGGTTATTTATATGGGGTTTTGGGAAAAAGGGGATGGCACTGTGATGGGGACTAACCCCCAAATTTGCGGGAGAAAGGGGGGTTTGGGGGGGGCTATTTTGAAAAAGGGACATCCCGAATTAAAGGGAAAATGGGTAGGATGGGCCGTTTTCCGAGGGCATGTTGGCAAGGCTGATTTTTTTGGGCAGGCTTTTGTTGCGAAATGGGAAACCCCCGATTCTAGATTTAATTTGGTTGGGGGATGTTAAGTGGGGTCGGAAGGAAGTTTACAGTCAAAAGGGACCCCCTTAGTTTTTTGTATTGTCCAAAATTTCTGGGTCAGCCCCCTCGAGAGTAGTGATTCTAGTCGGGTGGGCGGGTGCCAGCGGCTTCGTTTGAAGAGAAATTGCATTTAAAGGGGGGGTTTTTTTTTTGGGGGTGTTTAAGGGGGCCAGTTTAAAAGGGCTTAAACGGAAAAAAGGGGGGTTTGTTGGTAAATGGGAAAAATTTGAAAGCCCCGGGTTTTGGGGGGAAAAAAATTTTGTTAAACACGGGGTTGCAATGAAAGGGCCGGGGAGGGTTAATACAAAAAAATTGGGTTGGGTGGGGGGTTCCCTTCCTGGGGGAAGGAGGTGGTTTCTGGGGGAAAGGTTTAAAAACCAAAAGGCGGGGAAAGGAGGCCGAACATTTGGAATCCAGAGGAAAACCCCCTTCTTGAAAAAGGGGGTTTGACCGGCCCCAACCTTTAACTTGGGGAACCTACGAAAGAGGGTTTAAACCCAGGGGAGTAATTTGGGAAAACCGGGGCTTTTTGTTTGAAAAAAAAAGGGTGGGGGTTGGTTCCCCCAGATAAAAGTTGGGGTTTCCGTTTTGAGTTTTTAAAAATACTGTCTAATGTGGGTTAAAAACGGGGGGGACCTTGAGCGGGAGGTGAAACCCCAGGGGAACCGGGTGGAAAAGTTTTGGAAACCCGGAAAAAATTTCGGTAAAAATTCCGAAATTGGTGATTTTGGGGTTAATTGGTTTTCCCAAAAACCTTCCGGCAGGGGCCGGGGGGGGTTCTTCTTAAATTTTTTTTGGGAATCTAAGGTGCAAACCCCTTTTAAAAAAAAAAAAAAAACCGCCCCGTTTTCAAAAAAATTCTGGGAAAAAAAAAAAAAACTTAAAAAAAAAAAAAAAAAAAAACAAAAAAAAAAAATTGAAAAAAAATAAAAAAAAAAAAAAAAAGGGGAAAAAAAAAAAAAAAAAATTTTTCTTTTCCCAAAAAAAATTTTAAAAAAGAAAAAAAAAAAAAAAAAACCCAAAAAAAAAAAAAGGGAAAAAAAAAAAAATTTTAAAAAAAAAAACCAAAAAAAAAAAAAAAAAAAAAAAAAAAAACCAAAAAAAAAACAAAAAAAGGGGAAAAAAAACAAAAAAAAAAAAAAAAAAAAAAAAAAAAAAGCCAAAAAAAGCAAAAAAAAAAAAAAAAAAAAATTCCCCTTTGTTAAAAAAAAAAAAAAAATTCTCAAAAAGAAAAAACGGTTAAAAAAAAAAAAAAAAATTAAAAAAAAAAAAATGTTTCCCCCTAAGTAAAAAAAAAAAAAAAAAAAAAATTGGGGAAAAAAAAAAAAAAAAAAATGTTTAAAAAAAAAAAAAAAAAACAAAAAAAAAATTAAAAAAAAACAAAAAAAAAAAAAAAAAAATAAAAAAAAAAATTTCTTTCTTTAAAAAAAAAGCAAACCCTTTGTTTTTCCCAAAAACTGTTTGGGTTTATCGGTTCCTAACTTCCCTGAAAAGTTCCCATATGGGGGGGCATTCGATGCTAATGCAGACCCCAAACGGGATGTTTTTTTTGCGGGTTTAAAGGGGATCAATTCTGAGGAGAACCGGGGCTTATTTGTTCAAAGTTCGGGAATTTTTTTAATGGGGCATGCTTTTTTAAAGATTGAGGGGAAAGCATTTTAAAAGAAAAAACCCGGGCCCATCCTCTCTGACGAATGAAACAAAATCCACCCAGGAACCTGGGCCAGGTCAATTAGGAAGGCTGCTCGCAAAAAGTTTTTTAAAGGGGTGTTTTTGACAGGGAGGGGGTGGTCGTTTAAACGGGGCCCCCGTTAGGGGACGCGGAATAAAGCAGTGTCCGCTAGATCCGGGTTGAAGACACCCAAGAGGTGTATTTAGGGGGTTTAAGTTGGGTCAGATGATATGGGGGGTCCCCATTTTTACGGTTTTAAGGGGTTGCCCTTTTTTTATTTCCCTTTGATCATTTGTGTGAGTTTTGGGGGGCTCTATTTTGGACGTAGGAGGGCCCGGGGGTGTTAAGCATACCCTTTTTAGGTCCTCAACCCAATACGACTTTTTTTTTGAGGATTTGGGGGGGAATCAATTCAAAATTGGGTGCCCCCGGGCCCAGCTGGGGTGGGGGGGAGGTCTGTACCCAACCCGGAACAGTGAGAGACCTTTCGGGAAGGGTTGGGATTTTTAAAAAGTGGGGCCCCCAAAATTTTTTGGGGGCACAGATCTGGATGGGTTGATAGAGCTCTGCAGGCTTCTCAAAATTAGTTTGGGAAACTCCACCCCTTTGGCGGGTTTTTATCTAGAGGGAAAATGTTGTATTTGGGGGAGGGACATTTCCCGAATTTGGGGGGGCCTTTTTCCCCAAACCCAGGTTTTAAAACACGGCTGGGCCCATCAGGGTTGGCAGAGGGGGGCAAACCCGCGTGTATAACTAAAATTAGGAAGGGGGCCCTTTTTGATTTTAAACCGTGCAAAAAACCAGGCTTTTTAACGGTTACAGAAGTCAAAAAATATGCTCCTGGGGAGAAAGGAGTGATACGGGGGGCTCGGGGCCTGGGTTGCCTCAATCACCAGAGGAACAGGGGAAAGGCCCTAAAAAAAGGATACGGCAAAAGGGCTTTAAAAAAATGGTCTTCTGGGTGGGGTTGGGGTTTACAGAGAAAAAAGGGGGGCAGATTTGGGCGTTGAAAGAAAGATTCAGGGAATTATGTACAAAACAAAAATAGGGAAGGATTGATTTACGTGGGTAAACCCAAAGGGGTTTGGGCCCAATGAAAGATGTCCCTGGAGGCCCCCTTTTTGACCCGGTCCCCGGGGTATGGGGGGTGGAAAAAAAGGGGGCTATTTGAGGCATTTTGGGAAAAGGGGGGTTCTATTTTAAAAATTTGGTAAAATAAAACAAAATTGGAAAACAGCAATAGGAAAGGGAAATTTACAGGGGAGAGGGGCATAAAGAAATTTCACAGGTTTTTATTAAAGAAGCTAAGAAAAACAACGGGTAATGGCAAAAAAGGGCTAAAACAGAAAAAACGGGAAACGGGGGTACCGTGAAAGGAACATTTTCACAGGCACAGTTGGGGCAAACGAGTGATCATAAGGTCCAGTGAACAGCCATTATTTGGAAGGGGCCCCGAGAGCATTTCAAAATTGGGGGCCTACAGCACAGCGAGCGGGAAAGCCCGGTGTTGTTTGCATGTGCTAGCGGGCTGGGGGCTAGCGTTTGGTTTTTTCGTGGTGTCGAAAAACGGGAAGCCTTTTAAAACCCACAGGGGATTACGTGGCGGGAACCAGTCGTGGGGAAATCGGCGGGGGCTTCGTGTCCCAACCCCCCCCCCCCTTTTAACCCCTTCCGGTTGACAGAGAGGTAGATACCCGGGAGAGGGGCCCGACTGGGGCTACCCCAAGGCTGATTAGCCAACAAAAAACATCCTTTTGGTTTTGAAAGCTAGCTGGGTTGCGATAAGCGGGGGTTAAAAGGGTCCGTGTTTTAGTGTTTCCCGGGCAGGAAATCCCATTTTTTTTTTGGGGCCCGAAAAGGCTGTGCAGAAAGTGCAGACTGGCCGAAAAAATAGTCCAGGCTAGAGCTGGCTGGTGGGTAGGGGGGCCAGGAAAAATGGTAAAAAAACCGCAAACCCATTTTAAATAACAATACTAGTTAGCTGGTACTCCCTTTCCGGTAGACAAAGAGGTAGTAGCCGGGATATGGGCCTGGCTGGGAGGCAAAGGCTCAGGCAAAGGGTCCCTTGCTTGGGGGGCAGTGGTGTTTACCTACAGAAACCCCAAAACAACCCCGAAATTTACATTAAACCAGGGCCACAGTCAAAAAAACCCTAGGTGTTTTTTCGGCCTAAAGGGGGGCGGGAAGCCAGAAAATTAGGTTCCCCTTTTTTAAAATAACCTATGTTCCCAGCACCGCAAAACATCAGGGAAATTTTTTTAATTACCCTAAAGAAAAGGTTTAGAATGCTTGGTTTTGGGCCCAATGGTCAAAACCCCCTTTGGCATCCCCAAAATAACATAAAAGATAAAAAATCACTAATTTCTTGAATCATTTTGATTTTTTTTATTTTCACAGGTGACAGTTATTCTAATCCAAATAAAAAGAAAAATTTATTTAAATTGATTTTAAGAAAAAAAAATTTTGGGCCATGTGGGCAACTTAATATGGAAATTGATTGAATTTAAAATCACCCCAACAAGGGGGACTAGAAGGGTGTCCCCCAGTTAGTAAGGGTTATTTTTTGGAAACTGAAATTTGGCTTTGGTAAAACTTTTAAAATTGGTTTTGTAAGGGTCACGAATTAGGAAAGTTTTTTTGTAAAAACCCCCAACAACCCCCCCCGGGGCCAAAAATTTTTAACCACACCCTGCCCTTTACCCAAGCGTCCTTTCCCCATTTTCCGGGCCCTTAAAATTTAAAACCGCTTGGGGGACCCCCCAATTAAAAAAAGGTTTTCCCCCCACCAACTATTTACCCAATTTCCCGGGGTTACTGGGGGGGGGATGTGGGGTTTGGGCTCTCACCCCGGCCTCTCGGCGGGGTCCCGGGGTTTTTCGGGGGGCAGAAGGAAGGCACCCTCCCCCCTGGCTGTTCCCAACGCTGGAGACGTCCAGCATTCGCTCTCCGTCACCAATGGGCGTTTGGTGTGACAAAAAAAGATGCCTGGTAAGCGGTTCTTGAGCCCCAAGGGCCCCGGGTTTCCTTTTTGGGCCCCTTACCTAAACCCTTTTTAAACCCTTCAGGTGTTCACATCTGAGGGGAAAGCGGTACTGCTTCCCCCCTTTAAAGTCCCCTTTCAGTTAGTAAACCCCAAAGTAGTAGGGGCAGGGGCAAAAGGGAAACCTGGGGGGCCAAATTTTACATTGAACAAGTTTTTTTTGGGTTTCCCTTCCTCCCCCCACCACTGAAAAACTCCGGCCCCCCTTCGATTGGTTTCTTTTTCTTTTTCAACATTTTTGATGATGAAAGCCCTGAATAACAAAACCCTTAGAGAAAAACCCTTGCCGTTAAAAATTAGCCAAAAATGCCTGGTGGTTAGAAGTAATCCCAAACCCCAAACACATGACTAGGGTTTTGGGGCATTTTTTTAAATTGGCCCAGGGCCCTTCAAGCACATCTTCCCCCTTTAATTTCACTGTCTTTTTTTTTACTGTCTTGTCCAAAAAAAACCTTGATCCTTAGAAAGAATTTGGGGCACTCCTACGATAATTTTAAAAAAAGGATAGAATTAGAAGACTGAGTGAAAAACCGTAATAAAAACTCACCGGAGCCTCGCCACATTCGGCTAGGTGGGCTTTCCCCCCCCCCCCCGGCTCCTTGCACAGCCCCAACCACATCCCGACAAAAAAAGCTTTTCCCCCGGGAAGGGGGCACCTCGGGAAAAATGCGGGTTTGGGTTTTTGCTGGGGGACACGGTGAGGAACATCTAAGACACAAAACAGTGAAAAACAGCCCCTTTAAAACCAGTTTTTACCGACAATGGGCTGTTTACAGAAAATTTCGGAAATGAGAAACCCGGTTTAAAAAATTTAGGGCCCAAACCCCGGGAAAAAAGACGACCCAAATTTCAGAAAAAAACCCTCATAATTTTTTCCCTTCCCCCCCCCAAAAAAAAAAAAAAAAAAAAATTTGGTTGGAGAAAAAATTAGAAGCACATTAGGTCCCCCTTTTCGAAAAGATGGTCAAGGGTTTTTTTTGGCCCCAAAATTTTATCTTAGGGGGAAATTCTTTTTTGTCAGTGGGGTTTTTTTCAAAATGGGGGCAATTTCCCTGTAACGGAATTGCGCTGAGACCCCATTTTTCATTTAAAAAGTATCCCCAAACAAAAAACATTGTTTTAAAAAAAATTTTAAAAAAACCCCGTAAATGAAACAAATTTTACATTTAAGTTTTTTAAAACTAAAACTTTTTAACAAAAAACATTTCCGGGAAGAACTTTTCAGATGCAAGGTTTTGGTAACGGGAATTTTTTCGGTTAAATCTCCTCATTTCTTTATGTGCCCAAATTTTTCCCCCCCAAACGTTTAAAAAAATCGGGTTCAAATTTCAAAATTCCAAAGATGTTGTAGAAAAAAAGGGGGGTCGTATACATCAAAACCTTGATTTTTGAAAAAATTTTATTTTGGTTTTTTTAAAATACACTAAGTAAAAGGGGGTTTAAAACCCGGTAACAAAAGGGCGCCAATAAAAATTTCAAAAAGGTCCTTAATTTTTATCCCCAAGAAATGTCAAAATTTTGGGGGGGGAATGTCTTTCATCCAAATACGTAAAAAACCAAGGTCGTCCTTTGCTTTTGGGGGGCCATTATTCTACACATTGGCTATTTTTTTTAAATAGCTCCACCCCCCAAAAACAAAAAACCAAAATTTTGGTTGGCCCCAACCCGGCCCAAAAACCCAAAACCAATCATAGACGCCTATTTTTCACAATTTTGGACCAAATTACAGCCAGAAAAAAGGGGCCTTGTAAAAACCAGTCCCCTCACAGACAGTAGGGGTATAGTTCAGTACAGTAGATTTAAGTACAGTCAAGTAAGTATAGTTCTTTTCAGACAGTGGGTTTCGGGCAAAGTATAGAAACATTCAGTGTAAGGTACTCTAAAAGGATTTTAAACCTGAACATATTTTTTACTTTTCTTTACTCCCTGAATATACCCAAATTTCTTTTTACTGTACTTTTCCCGCCCCCCCCTTAGAAACATAGGCGCCCCGGCCGGGCCCAATCTAAAACCAATCGGGGACGCCTATTTTTGGGCCGGGGTCCAGACGTCTGGGGACGTTAAAAATAAAGGTCAGGGCAGACTGACCAAAAAAAAAACTAAAAGGGGAGAGGGGGCCCCAAGGGGTTAGGTGTCGAAAGAGCCAGGAGGGTGCTTAAATTTAAAATGGAGAGAGGAATTTAGGTTGTCCAGATTTTTTACACCCCTTGCTTTGACCACCAGATGACAAAAAAGAAAAAGGGGAAAAAACATTTATAATGAAAATAATAGTATCCAGGGAAAGGAGAATATTTACAGGAAAAACCAAAACTGTTGCTTTTTGACTATTTATGATTTCCCCATTACCCAATTTTTTTTAAGTAGCAAAAATTCCGGGCCAAAAATGTTTTTGAAATTCTTTTAACCGATTGGTATCAGTTTTAAATTTTAAACCCACAAAAAAATTTTTTTTTAAAAAAATCAAAAACACTATAACTAAGGGCAGGGCCTATAAAAAAAATAAGCTTTGGGGGGCCCATGATTTTTTTAAAACCGGCCCTGCTCATGAGGGAGAGAAATTTTTAAAATTAAACTTAAAGATATGTGGATTTTTGGTAACAAATTTTTTTGAATCGTAATGCTTCTTAAAATTTCAGAAGGGAAAAAAAGGTAACCTAAACTATCCCGAACAAAAATAAAAAGCAACATTAAAGTGGTTTTTTGGGGCAGAAATAAAAAATCCCCCCCCAAATGTTCCATATGCACAAAAAACTTTTTTGCACCAAAATTTTTTTACATCCCTGTTACTGAGCATTTCTCCTTTGCCCAAAAAATCCATCCCCTTTAACCCGGTGTGGAAAATTAAGAAGCTGATTTAAAAAGGGAGATCATTATAAGGTGCACCTTGTGCCGGGGGCAATAAAAGGCCCCTCTTAAAAGTGCAGTTTTTTTCACAAAAACACAATGCCCAAGATGTCCCAAATTTTTAAGGGGGCGTGCAAATTTGGAAAGGTGACCCTTTAAGGGAATTTTCCACCAAAGCTGTTGCCAATAAAGGGAAAGTTAAATTTTTTACCATAGCGTTCCAAAATCGTTTTAAAAAAGGGAAATTTTGGGAGTAAATTTCCCAAATGGGCCCCACAACTGCAGACCAAGTGTAACCACGCCAGCCCAGGAACTCCCCATCTGGGTTCTTTTACCTGCAGGATCCTCTGAGACCAGCCACCCCCGGGACAGCTGATGACATTGGGGGATTTTTTTTCTTAATTTAAAAACCCTTTTTTTTGGGGGTATTTTGTCTTAAAAAAAGCCCTTTTGTGGAGAAAAAATCATTGTGTTTTCTGGGCCTTTTGGTCCCCAGTGGGTGGGGCCTTTCCCCCCCAGGGGCCACCCAGGCTGTGCCCTGCCCAGTCCCTGTGAAACCATTTGTTGGGCTAATTAATTTTTTCAACGACGATTTTTTTTTATGAAACTTTAAAATCAGTAAAATCGTTGAAATTTTTGCGTTTATTTTTTTTGTTTAGTATAAAATTTTAATGTTGAATTGTTTTTTCAAGCTCTTAAATTTTCAACATTTTTTGTTTTTTTTTAGTGTATTTTTTATACCTAAACTTTTTCCTTGGAAAATTTTTTTTCTAAAAAACCCCCCCCTTTTACTGTTTTTTCAAATAAAAACAAAGCCTTTGCTTATTCCTAATTTTTGAGAATGGAAAATACCCTTTCCCCTTTGGGGGAAATATTTAGACCCCTTTAAATTTTTTTCCAAACTTTGTTATGTTTCAGCCTTAAATTTTAAAAAGGATTTAAAAAGTTTTTTTTTTCCCCCCTCAATCTTAGCATTTCCCCATAATGACAAGCAACAAAAAAATTTTTTTTAAATTTTGTGCAAAAATTTTTAAAAAAAAAAAACGAAAAAAAAATAATTTAAAAAAATAAATAAATAAAATGCCATTTGGGAGGGCTTTTTCCAAAAACGACTTTCAGTCATGCGTGGCCCAACATTTTTGTTTTATGGGGGCCCTTTAAACCCTTTCTTTGTTGAAAAAAACCTTTTGGGAGCGATTACGTTTTCGAGTTTTTTCTTGGTAGAACCCGGGTACAAAACTTGGCAAACATTTTTGGGGGCGTTTCTTTTTCCTTTTCCCCTTTTTTCTGGGAGATTTTCAAGCTCTTTAAAGGGTTTTAGGGGGCGTTTTCTTTCACAGCCCTTTTTTAGGTCTCTCCAGAGAAATTTTTTCCCCTTTAAATCCCCGGGGGTGGGGGGGGCCCCTCAAAGGGCATTTAGAGAAATTGGGGCCCCCAAAACCACTCCCGGGGGTTTTCTTTTTTTGTGTGCTTAATTTTGTTGTCCTGTTTGGAAAAATGAAAACCCTCCCCCCCCCAGTTTGGATCTTGAGCGCTTGGGCAGGGGTTTTTTTAAGGATCTTTCTTATTTTTCTACATTCATCTTTCCATCAATCCCGATAGTCTCCCAGTCCCTGCCCCTGAAAAACATCCCCAAAAGATGAAAGCTGCCACCCACCATGCTTCACCCAGGGGTGGGGGCCAGGGTTTCCCCCCGGGTGTGAGGGTTGGAAATTTAGAACCCAAAAGAGTTCAATTTGGTTCATCAACCAAGAAAACTTGTTTTCTGGCCCAAAAGTCCCGTAGGGCCCCCCTTTGGGAAATTCCCAAACAGGCTGGCATGGCCTTTTACTGAGGGTTTGGGCTTCCGTCTGGGGCCCCTCTAAACCCTGAAGGGGGCCCGATTTGGGTGCGCAGAGATGGTTTTTTCCCTTCTGGGAAGTTTCCCCCCCTTCCACAAAAGGAACCCCTGGAGCTCTGTAAAAGTTAACCCCTTGGGTTTTTGGGTCCCTCCCTGACCAAAAAGGCCCCTTCCCCCGTTGCTTTAGTTTGGCCCCGGGGGGGCCAGCTCTAGGGGAAAAGTTTTGGGGGTTCCAAAAAATTTTTTTTTTAAGAATTGGAGGGGCCCCTTTTGTTTCTTGGGGGCCTTCCCAAAAAGCTTCAGAAATTTTTTGTTTCCCTTCCCCCAAACTGTGCCTAAAACAAATTTTCCCCGTCTCGGAGCTTACCCACCCTTTTTCCCTTTGAACCTTTTTGGCCCGGGGTTTTTTCTTTTGACATGCACTGTTTAGCTATGGGGGCCTTTATATAGACAGGTTTGTGCCTTTCCAAAAAATGGGCCAATCCCAAATTTTAAATTTTCCCCAGGGGGACGCCAATTTAAGTTGTAGAAACATCTCAAGGAAAATAATGGAAAAAAGGATGCCTAGCTTTAATTTTGAGTTTTAATTTGCAAAGGGTCTGAATAACCTTTGGAAAAAAAGGGGATTTTGTTGTTTTTTTAATACATTTTCAGAAAATTTTTAAAAAAAAATGTTTTAACTTTTTCCCTTTTTCGGGGTTTTTGTGTGAGGGGTTGGCCCGGGATTTTTTTTTTATTTAATCAATTTTTTTGAATAAGGCTGTTTCATAACAAAATGTTGGGAAAAAATCAAAAAATTTCTGAATACTTTTTTCCGAAAAAGGGACTGTTGCCCTTTAATTTTTTCAAAAATATAGACTCTTGCTTTCATTTGTCACCCCTTTCATTGTCCTAAAAAACTTCACTTGGTGGGTTAAAAGGGGGTTCTACAAAAAAAATTAACCCTAGGGAAATTCCCCGAATAAAATGGGGTTATTTCCCATCTGGGCTTTGAGCCAGCCCAAAAACAGAAAGGGGGCAGGGCTGGTACCCAAACCCAAAAACCCCCCCTGAAATTTGAAGGGGTGAATGCAGTTTCTGAACCCCCTTTCAAAAAGAGGGAAAAATGGGGCTCAAATTTCCCCAAAAGAGCCCAAACCCAAAACTTTTAAAAAAAGAAAAAAGATGACGAGACAACACTTTCAAGGACCCGGTCCTCGAGAAAAGGGGGCGGCTCTGGAATTTGACCTTTTACTTAAATTTTTCAGGAGGTTTTAAAAAGTTTCCCTTTCAAATGTGCAAAAGGGTGGGACAGACCCTGTGACAACTGTATTTGGGGACAATAAAGGGTTATAGAGCCCAAGGGCAAGTCAGAAAATTTTTTTGCATCATAAAAAAGCAGGGGCCCAAACCAAAAACCCCTTTTTTTCCCGCCCAAAATTTTTGGGGGATGCAAAAAAACGATCATTTTGGGTTGTTGCTTTGTAGAGGTGTTTTTGGGATTTTGGGCCCGAAAACTTACCACTGAGGAAAAGATTGGGGGTTTTGAAATGAAGAAAGGGGCCCCAAATGGAACCCCTTTTTTCCCACAGTAAATAGTGCATTTGCATTTTTACCAGGGGCCCCCTAGGGGGCCATTTTTGGGGGCCCAAAACCCTGGGAGTAAAATGGAAGCTTCCTGTAGACTGCAGCACCCTTTGTTTTCCCCCTAACAAACCCAAGAACCTGCCATTTTAGGAAAAAACCCCGCTTAAAACCCGTTTTTAAAACTGGAGATGCAAAATAGAAAAAAAGGAGGACTTAGTCTTTCCAAAACTATTGATTCCCGGGGTGGTTTTAAAAATTTTTTGTCAAATGAGGGGTCCCACCAATTTTTTTTAAATCTTGGGAAAGGTTTTTTAAAACCCGAAAACATTAAAGATACATCTATGATGTCAAAGCACAGGTTTTAATTTTTTTGGAGAGGAACAAAAATTTGTCGAGGGGGGACAGTAAAAATAAAAAAGCCTTCCATATTTTCCCCCACAACATCTGGTATTTTAAAAGAAGTGGTGAGAGACCCCGTAACAAGCAAACCACTTTTCAATGCCGATGATTTCCCACATTTGGGAAATCGAGGACAAAGCTTTCCCCGGGTGAAAACCCCCACGCACCAAATTTAAATATCCGGTTTGAAGCAGGGTGTGCCTAAGGGTTTTAAAAAAAGGGTTTTTTTTTTTTCCTAAATGCTTTCAATCTGGGCATTTGGAAAAGGACTACAGCTGGCGATAGGGTGACTGCCATTTTGTTTTGTCCAAACACGCTAGGGGGGTAAAAAAAACCACAGACTGGCAATTAGAGCTAGGAAAACAAAAATGGCCAAAGTGCCCTCTTAAAGGGGATTTTTTCCTAAAGAAAATCATCATGCAAAGCCGAGCAACCCTTCCCGCTTGCAGACAACAAAAGGGAAAGTATCCCTTGGTAGAGCATGGGGTTTGCAAACCCCGGGGTTTTGGGGTTTTATTCCCACGGGGGGGCCCGTATGGGAAAAAAAAAATAAAAATGTAGGGAATCATTTCCGTAAGTTGCTCTGGATAAAAGGCGTCTGCTAAAGACTAAAATGTTAAAAAGAAGATAATTAAAATCAGCAAAAGGGCCCAATTGCCCAAAATTTTTGGCCCCCCTTGAGACTGCCCCCCCCAAAATTTGGGTAGAGGCAAATTTTTAGTTTTTTTTGTTGTTGATTTTTAAAACAGGGGGAAATAAACCCCCCTTTGAAGACAATGTAATTTTGCTAAGTTACCTACAACAATCTGAAGGGCCGTCTTTAAAGAGCCACGGGAAAACCCCCTAAATTTTTAAAAATGTGGGTTTTTCCCGTTGCTCATTTGAAAAACTGGGTTTTAGTCTTTGGGGGTTTTTTGTTTCCTGACTGGGTTTACATTTGGTTTAAAGATTTTGTCCCCCCATTTTTTCCCTTTTTTTAAATCCCCAGAATGAATCGAAAAAGGGAACTCTAGAAATCTGTCATACATCCTTTTCATTTTTTCTGAGAATGTTTTAGGGGCGGGAATTTTTTCATCTAAAATAAGGTGTTTTGGTGCAGATTTTCAAGTAAAAAAATTTGCGACGGTTGTTTATGTAAAAAAAAAGTTTGTGGGCAGTCTGTCTCCTGTATATGTACTTTATAGAGAGCTTAAATGCAGCTGTTCCCCCCCATGGGGGGGGCAAGTACTCGTCCCAAAACAAAAAACCCCCAAACCTTTTAAATTTCCCCTTTTGAAAAACGGAGTTCCAAACTCAGGGTTTTTAAGGGAGACGACTTTATAAAACCCAAAAAATCCTATTTTCACTTTTTTAGTCAATTTTTGACCTGGGGGAAAAACTGTTTCTGATTTCCCATCAAAAGCCACATTGGCCATTTTTCAAGGGGATTTGTTGCTTTTAAAAAAGGGAGTCGTCTTTAACGTTTTTATAGTGATTTTATTTCCCATTTGTATCCCTTTAAAGCTGCTTAAAAAAAAAAAGTTGGGCCCCAGCTTTTTTTTTGTATACACACACCCTTTTCAACAGAAAAAGGATTTTTTAAATAACAAATGTTTATCAAATAAACCCCCACTTACCTAATGTTTAATTTTTTGAATGGTAATTTTTGACTAAAAACAACAAAACCCCCGCTTAAAACCCCCCCCCCCCCCCCCCCCCTGGTCCCTGTTTTTTCCTTGGCAAACCCCCTCACTGAATGCTGGCATTAAAGACATACAAATTTTGCTTTTTTTAATACCTTCCCAAACAAAATCCCACCGAAAATCAAATTTCATGGGAAAGTTTGCACACTTTTATTTCCCCTACACAAATGTATGGAGAGGAAACATTGTGGGTCTTGGCCTGGGTCCCAAAATTTAACCCCTTTCCCCAGTAGGCAAAACCTTTTTTATCCGGCCCCAAAAGGGATCCTGGTTCAAAAAATATTGGGACTATGTAGGGGAAAGGTTACCATTTTTGATGCACTCTTGCAGTGGAAAGACCAAGCCTTTTAAACCCGAAAAAGGGGAAAAGTTTTTTTTTTTCCCCCCCAGAGAATAAACAGTTTTTTTGGAAATTTGGGGTTCTTTTTTTTTTTTTGGGCGCCAAAAGATGAAGGGCCTTGGTTATCCCCCCGGCGGCGGTTTTTTCCCTACTGTATGTGCAGTGGGGCCCCAAAAATTTTTAACAAACCCTTTATAAGGATTTTGCAATAATGACTGTATAAAAAAAATCATTCAAATTGCCCAAATTTTTTTTTAAATTTTTTACATTTGGGTTAGAGAAAAATTTTGTTTAGCAAGGGAATATAAAAAAAAATTTTCAAAAAGGTAGGGGTTAAAATGATTTACCCCCCCTAAAGATTCTTTTAAAAAAAGGGAGTTTAGAAGTGTAGTATTCGGTCCCCTATTCCTATGGTCGTATTTGCAGTTAGTTTTGGTTGTGTTTTTAGATTTTTTTGGTTTGGCCCAAAAGAAAATTTGGTTTAAATAAGATTGTGTCCCCTTTTTGGGGTCACTTTTTTTTGTAAATAAAAAAGAAAAATGTTTTTAAACACTTTTACATTAGGTGGATTCTACCTGATTTTCAAATAATTCCCGAATGAATTGTGAATAAGGATGAGTGAGAAAAGGTTTAAAAGGGGGAAAGAATTTATGCCCCCAACACATGGTAAACCCCCCCCTGTTATTGGAAAGGGACATGTTTTTTTTGGGGGGATTTATCTTTGACCCTCTAATTTTCTCACTCATTTTTTCAGGAAATTAAATCTGTGATCATTACATTTACATTTTTGTCATTTAGCAGACGCTCTTATCCAGAAACGAATTACAGTTAGCCGGGATACATTTTTTAACGAAACCCCCCAACCCTGGGGTTTTCAAACCCCCATGCCTCACCCTGAGCTACATCCCCATAGTACAATAACATTAATGCGTAGTGTTTAGAAAACATATTTTAAATTTTTATTTATTTAAAAAAGGGGACTCCAAAAAAGACCCAATCATTTTTTTTACCATACATTTCTATTTAGAACAAACTATCTAAAAACAACCAAAAAAGAAAACCCCAATGCATCCAACAGGTTTGTGTAAAAAGCCTGATGTATCATTGCGTGTAGGGAAAAGGGGCCAAATTAAAAATTTTGATACTTTATTTATAAGAATCTTTTGGGGGGTCAATAATTTTTACCCCTACCTTTGAGGGAAAAATAAAATATAACTTGTTAAAAAAAACCCCTTTTCTCCCAAGCAAAATTTTATTAGTATATCATTTTTCCAAATTTTTTTTTGCATTTCAAAATAGCTCAGTATTTGAATTTTTTATTTTATAAAGTCATTTTGCTTTATCTTTTTCAAAAAATGGCCCAAAAATTTTAGACCCACGCATATCTTGGAGAAACCCGAAGTAAAAAGAATACCTTTTTGGGCCCTTTTAGAGAAGTTTTCCAAAAGGCACCTGTATTCAGGTAGCCCCCAAATACAAAATATTTCCCGTTATCAGAAAGGAAAGTGTTTCATTGGCAGTAGTTGTTAAAAAAAGCCCCCATAAAAAATTGAAAAAAAAATCAATTTTTAATTTTTTAGGAAAAGATTCATATAAAAACACTGTTATGGCAGGCGGCTTGATTGAAAACAATTCCCTAGTCAACCCCGCAGGGGAAAGGGGAGAGCCCTAATAACAAAAACTGCCCTTTTATTTAGACAGGGTCGGGCAGCTCGGGGTGGGAATTTTTCCAAAAAGTACAAACTAGGATCCGCCCCTCCCCTCCCCCAAACCCCAAAAATTCAAAAAAAAACCCATTGATATCTGGGGCAACTTAACCCCACCCTACAGAAATTGGGCCCGTGGGTTAGTCTGTGGTAAAAAAAAATAAAAAAAAACCCAAAAGTGTGGGGGATCTAAGGGATCGGTTAGGCCAAACTTCCCATTAAAAGGCGCATCAGTATGACTGAGTATAAACCCATTAGCAATGGGATTTAATTGATGGGGAAAGTTTAGAGCTAAGTGCTATGAGTTTTCGGGAAAAGGTTTTCTGAAAGCTAAATTTTTCCTCTGTTTTAGGGGAGATAAACATAGGTTTGGGGGATTTGACCCCGATACCGGACTTGAGGCTCTTATGACCCTTCCTTTAACCAAAAGTAAAATAAAAGGGTTTTGTATTTTTATAAGTAAACCCTGAACAACTCAATGGGGATAGGGATAGACAAATTAATCGTGGATGGGGGTCTTAACCGGAAAAAACCCCCAATTTCTGACCCAAAACCCCTTTTTTGCCCCCTGCAAATTTTCCCAAAAAAAAAAACTTGCGTGAAAATGCCTTGAGGAAATCTAAATAACCTTTTTTTGTGCATTCATTCTTGGTGGGAATTAAATTTTGCTGTGGTGATAAAAAACTAGAGCGCTCAAAAGTAGGAAAGGGGGGAAAAACAAGTTGAAAAGAAAACACCAAGTTGTTATAAAGGCCAAATGACCAAAAACATTTTGTTAAAACAGGTTTAGGTTGGGGGGAAATTTTTCGATATACCTGGGGGACACACATGGAAAGCGAAAATTTAATTTTTAAAGGGGGAGGGAATAAGATTTAAGTTTTTCGGGTTTACGGCGTTACAAGCTACGGAGAACCAAACCCCCTGGAGTCCTTCATTATTTATGCCAATTAAAAAAAAAAAAGCAAACCCAAAAAATGAGAAATTTTTGTAAAATTCCCAAACCGGGCAAACCATCCTACGGGGGTTTCCAAAATTTAAAGAAACTGTTGCTTTCCTCTTGAAAGGGGACCCTTTTTAGGTTTAAAGCGGGGAAACATTTTACCATTACGCGTTTTAAAAAAAATATTAGCACTAACCCTTGACTTGTGGTTGAGTGGATCTTTAAAAAAATGTTGGGAAAATTGGGATAAGCTTGCGGGGCCGCCTTCCCCCCCGGTCAGTTTCCCCAAAGTTTTTAAAAATGCGGGCCCGGACCCCCGGGCCCTATGGCCAGGCTAAAGGAAATTTAAATATTGAAACAACGTAAACAGCAGCAACCCCTCCCCCGGGTTCCCCCCCCCACTGTGCTTGAGCATTACTCTGAGGAGCAGAAAAACCTTAACTGGGTGAAAGCAAAGCACAACCCAGTCGCTCAGATGTGTTGACATTTTGACATGGTGCATTTGGCGACAGATGGGACATGTAATTGAAGAGGTCTCCACCATACAGCCTTTGAGGCATACTTGTTGCCTAAATCGCCTACTTAATTTTCTAATAGCCTAACGTGTACGCAGCAGGAAGATTGTGTTTGTTTGTGTCTCTTGGTGCTTGCTTACTGGTCACTTGTGGTAACAGTGTGCAAAGGACACTAGCGCACTCCGTAACCCCAGGTTTGGGATTGAGTTAACGAATGGTAATTCATGGTATTTGGAACCAGATAACAGAATCTAGCCTATAAACTAATCTTATTATTTACCCCTATCTGATATCAGCCCCTTACCATGCTAAATAATTGTGTTGTTTCCACACAATTATCATGTCCCTCTCCCATATAACTTGGTGTTTACATTTTTTTGGTGCTGAACGCCTGGCTAATACCTCACTTTAGGTATGAGGTCCTCCCTTTCTCAGTTCTACATAACTCACATGATGGAACATCCTGGATAGGATTTAGCCTAAGCACCAATATTTATGAATTCTACAGGGCTACCAATGATCTTCCTCATGCTCATGGGTGGCAGGTATCTTAGTGGTTAATAGCGTTGTGCCAGTAACCGAAAAGGTCGCTCGGTTCTCAAGCCCGAGCTGAGCTAGGTTAAAAAGCTGTCGATGTGACCCCCCCCCCCCTTGCGCAAGGGCACTTGAACCCTCAATTGCTCCTGTCAAGTCACATCTGGCTAAGAGCGTCTGCTAAATGACTAATATGTGTTAAATAAAGAAACACAAGATTTTGGGCGCAACATCATTGGTCTCCTCAAGAGGAACAAACAGACATGCTGAGTTATAAATCTCATCGAATTTTACAGGTTTAACAAAGGTACATTGTTCTTCACATAATAGCTGTACGGCTTCTTGTTTTTGGTGGTCTACTTTCTCACCCATGTTTAACTAGCAAAATACACACAACTGATGATGCAACTAACTTCTTCTTTCCTAGGTTCAACTGTTGTTTGTCAAGATGTTGTCATACAGCTCATGGTAGTCAAAGATTTTGTTAAGACCAGTTGTCTGGTTGAAACAGAAAAGGTACAATTTTTAGATGTTGTTGAGGATGCAAATGGTTGGTGCTCAAAATTCACACATCACTAGGGTATGTATTGTTACACAGTAACCATGTACTCTAACCATGTCCATGGGTCTGGGGGGGGGGGGGGGGGGGGGGAAAAACCCCAAATAAATCCTCGGGGGGGGAAACACCGGGGGGGTGGTGGACCTCAGGTGGGTTCCTATAAGTACGTAAATCCTCACTTGGAAACACCGACCTCAGGGGACCAGACACGGAAAACTCAATAGCTTAGATATTCTTGATTTACCATCGCGACCATCTAATATAGAATGCCATTGTTCCCATTGTGTGTGGTAAACCGCACCTTCCCCCTCATGGTAAAATCTAAATGTAGAAGCTATTTCAGTCAAAGGTGTACTAGGGTACGACTTGACAAAGATTAGTGCAATGCAGGAAATTCCTGTTCAAATTTGTAGGATAGATTAGTTCTGTATTTTTGTTTCACATAGTACAGTTTTATAACAAAATTCAGTCACGCGTTCTTGCAGCACACAAAGAGGATCTTGTAAGTCTTTTACCCAAGAGTGGTTACAGCAGTCGTGCTCTGTGTCTCTGGGGTAAGATTTGAGGCTCACACTGACTACCCTCATTTGACTATGCATGGTATACATTCTACTCCCGATGCAAGGGCGATGAGAGACTGCTATGCAAATGGATGCACTCAACCAAAGTATGCATTATCGGTACTTTCTGTACCTAAACAGTTTGAAACTCCAATGTGGCCATTTACCTGTAGTCCACTGCAAGTTGTTTTTCCAGTATCACTGCCAGTGAGATCAATTTATAAATAGTCTCCTAATGGGCTGATGCGAGAGGCGGATTGCGCAGTCAAGATAGAACAGAGTGAAATCGGCATTTTAACGTCATAGATTTTAGCCGGTGGTAACTTTGGGAATAGACACCGGCTGGAATGCCGGTTTTAACCAATCCAGCAATTCAGGATTAGCAAACCGCCTGTTGTCATAAAAAACACAACAAGGGTTACTAGTTTTGTAAGCTGGGTTGGTCTCTACATGAATTTTTTTTTTTTGTTCAATCACTTTTGACAGCACCCCCCTTTTGATTTGAACGAAACCTTTCCATTCATGTTTTCCCATGGGAGAAGTGGTCAGAAAGGGACTTTTTGGACATGAAGGAGCTCAAAGTTGACCCATTTTGCATATCCCCCCCTCTAACCATGAGAACTTAGACGTCCATATCGTCATCACTGAAAAAAAACTCAGCAATTGAGTCTGATATCATTTGAAAGCTTACAGAGTTTGTGTCAAAACTATTGTATATATTTAATTTTTTTGTAAATAAAAATTGATCATTTTTTAACCTTTAAAACTCAAATCTGCAGTTGAAACAATAACAAAGACGTCACCCCGCCTCTGTTTTTGGGGATGAAAGCTACAACAGATGGGCCTGGAGAAATGTAGACCACTAAATCCTACACAGAGATATGGATCACAAGGACTGACTATCCCATGAATATATATACCTCCTCCGTTTTTCTCTAGCTGGAAGGTAAGCAGGAGGTAAGCTTCTCATATGGTGTTGTAGTAAAGCTTTACCATGTTTAGATCGTAGGTAGGTTGTAGTTTGTTGTAGTTACCCCCTAGTTTGTAGTTATGGTAGTGTAGGTTATTGTACAGTTAGTGTATATGTTGTTACTCTTGTAAGGTTTTCCGTAGGTAATTGTAGGTTAGTATCGAAGCACGAGGCTCCTAGCTCGCTAGCGGGTAGCTACTGGTACAATTGACTGTAACGTTTAGCAACGGTGGAGAGCTGTTTAATTTTTGCTGCGTTATGCGTTATGAAAGTAACAAGACACGGACAGTTGTAGTTACCCTAGTTGTTGTAGTTACCCTAGTTGTAGTTAGGTAGTGTAGTTATTGTAGGTTAGTATTGTTGTTATTGTAGGTTTCCGTAGGTAATTGTAGGTTAGTATCGAAGCACGAGGCTAGCTAGCTAGCGGGTAGCTACTGGTACAATTGACTGTAACGTTTAGCAACGTTTTGGTGCCTGCTTAGAGCTGTTTAATTTTTTTGCTGCGTTATGCGTTTGTGAAAGGAACTAGACACGGACATGAATTTTCTGTTTAGTGTGCTAACACACTCTTGGCAGTTTGTTGTAACCAAGTATTTGGTGCTAAATTGTGTGTTAATGGATGCTAGCTTGCTAGTTAGCTATGGTGTCATAGCTTGTGGGTAGTTACTGTAGGTTGGCAGTGTCTTCGGCCGTGCCGGCTGTAGCACGAAGCGAGCTAACTTGCCGTTTTTCGAACAGAGTCAGAGTCAACACAGTAGCCATTGTGTGCCGGGGTGTAGCACGAAGCTAGCTAGCTAGCCGTCTTCAAACAAAGTCAACACAGTGGCCATTGCTAGCTACCCAACAACGACCAGCTAACTGTACTGTAGTAGCTAAATACAATTATACTTGTCCTAGCTAGCCAACGTTTAATCATTGCTGCGTCATGAAAGGAACTTGACACAGACACGAATGATCTGTTTAGTGTGTTATCACACTATTGGTGTGTCTTGGCAGTGTCTTCGGCCGTGCCGGCTGTAGCACGAAGCGAGCTAACTAGCCGTTTTTTCGAACAGAGTCAGAGTCAACACAATAGCCATTGTGTGCCGGGTGTAGCACGAAGCTAGCTAGCTAGCCGTTCTTCAAACAAAGTCAACACAGTGGCCATTGCTAGCTACCCAACACAACCAGCTAACTGTACGGAAGTAGCTAAATACAATATACTTGTCCTAGCTAGCCAACGTTTAATCATTGCTGCGTCATGAAAGGAACTTGACACAGACACGAATGATCTGTTTAGTGTGTTATCACACTATTGGTGGTTTGTTGTGACCAAGTGTTGGTGCTAAACTGTGTGTTAAACTGTGTGTTATTGGATGCTAGCATGCTAGTTAGCTATGGTGTCATAGTTAGCTAGCTGAATAAAGTGGGTTGAGTCTATTCCTTTAAACATTGAACCGCTGTGGTTCACAACAATTCTGATTTCTAAAGGTGGAAGTTGGGAGAGTTTTTGTTCGGGTGGTTCAGTGAAACAATTTTAGTTTCTGAGGTAGAAGTTTTTGGTGAGGGAGGCCCTGCTCTCTCCTCTCCCAGATGCTTAGCTCATTTCATTCCGATCTCCTCTGCATTTTTGTAGCCATTTGCTACAGCCTGTCAACTATGCCTCTGCCTATCCCTGTTCTCTCTCCTCTCTGCACAGGCTACACAAAACGCACCACACCGCGTGGCTGCTGCCTCTCTAACCTGGTGGTCCCTGCACGCACCCCACACCTGGAGTTCCAGGTCGCAGGCAGCCTCTGGAACTGCCGTTCTGCTGCCAACAAAAGCTGACTTCATCCCAGCCTATGCCAACCTCCAGTCCCTCGACTTCCTGGCGCTGACGGAAACATGGATCACCACTGAAAACACTGCTACTCCTACTGCTCTCTCCTCGTCTGACCATGTGTTCTCGCATACCCCGAGAGCATCTGGTCAGAGGGGGGTGGTGGTACAGGAATCCTCATCTCTCCCAAGTGGACATTCTCAATTTTTCCCCTAACCCATCTGTCTATCTCCTCATTTGAATTCCATGCTGTCACAGTCACTAGCCCATTTAAGCTTAATATCCTTGTCATCTATCGCCCTCCAGGTTCCCTTGGAGAGTTCATCAATGAGCTTGACGCCTTGATAAGTTTCCTTCCCTGAGGATGGCTCACCCCTCACAGTTTTGGGGGATTTCAACCTCCCTATGTCCACATTTGACTCATTTCTCTCTGCCTCCTTCTTTCCACTCCCTCTCCTCTTTTGACCTCACCCTCTCACCGTCCCCCCCTACTCACAAGGCAGGCAATACGCTTGACCTCATCTTCACTAGATGCTGCTCCTCTACTAATCTCACTGCAACTCCCCTCCATGTCTCCGACCACTACTTTGTTTCCTTTTCTCTCTCGCTCTCCTCCCACACTACTCACTCTGCCCCTACACAGATGGTAATGCGCCGCCGCAACCTTCGCTCTCTCTCTCCCACTACTCTCTCCTCTTCCTCCATCATCTCTCTCCCTCTGCTCAATCCTTCTCCCTCCAATCTCCTGATTTCTGCCTCCTCAACCCTCCTCTCCTCCCTTTCTGCATCCTTTGACTCTCTGTGTCCCCCTATCCTCCCGGCCGGCTCGGTCCTCCCCTCCAGCTCCGTGGCTTGATGACTCATTGCGAGCTCACAGAACAGAGCTCCGGGCAGCGGAGCGGAAATGGAAGAAAACTAAACTCCTGACCGACCTGGCATCTTTTCACTCCCTCCTCTCTACATTTTCTTCATCTGTTTCTGCTGCTAAGGCCACCTTCTACCACTCTAAATTCCAAGCATCTGCCTCTAACCCTAGGAAGCTCTTTGCCACATTTTCCTCCCTCCTGAATCCCCCCCCCCCCCCCCACCCCTCCTCTCTCTCTGTGGATGACTTCGTCAACCACTTTGAAAAGAAGGTTGACGACATCCGATCCTCGTTTGTTAAGTCTAATGACACTGCTGGTCCTGCTCACACTGCCCTACCCTATGCTTTGACTTCTTTCTCCCCTCTCTCTCCAGATAAAATCCTGCGACTTGTGACTGCAGGCCGCCCAACAACCTGCCCGCTTGACCCCATCCCCTCCTCCCTTCTCCAGACCATCTCCGGTGACCTTCTCCCCTACCTCACCTCGCTGATCAACTCATCCTTGACCGCTGGCCATGTCCCTTCCGTCTTCAAGAGAGCGAGAGTTGCTCCCTTCTCTCAAAAAACCAACACTCGACCCCACTGATGTCAACACAACTACAGACCAGTATCCCTTCTTTCTTTTCTTTCCAAAACTATTGAGCGTGCCGTCTTTAGCCAACTCTCTTGCTATCTCTCTCAGAATGACCTTCTTGATCCAAACCAATCAGGTTTCAGGACTGGTCATTCAACTGAGACTGCTCTTCTCTGTGTCACGGAGACTCTCCGCACTGCTAAAGCTAACTCTCTCTCCTCTGCTCTTGTCCTTCTAGACCTGTCTGCTGCCTTTGATACTGTGAACCATCAGATCCTCCTCTCCACCCTCTCCGAGCTGGGCATCTCCGGCGCGGCTCACTCCTGGATTGCGTCCTACCTGACCGGTCGCTCCTACCAAGTGGCGTGGCGAGAAGCTGTCTCCGCACCACGTGCTCTCACCACTGGTGTCCCCCAGGGCTCAGTTCTAGCCCTCTCCTTTTCTCCCTATACACCAAGTCACTTGGCTCTGTCATATCCTCACATGGTCTCTCCTATCATTGCTACGCTGACGATACACAACTAATCTTCTCCTTTTCCCCCCTTCTGATAACCAGGTGGCGAATCGCATCTCTGCATGTCTGGCAGACATATCAGTATGGATGACGGATCACCACCTCAAGCTGAACCCTGGGCAAGACGGAGCTGCTCTTCCTCCCGGGGAAGGACTGCCCGTGTTCCATGATCTCGCCATCACGGTTGACAACTCCGCTGTGTCCTCCTCCCAGAGTGCGAAGAGCCTAGGCGTGACCCTGGACAACACCCTGTCGTTCTCCGCCAACATCAAGGCGGTGACCCGCTCCTGCAGGTTCATGCTCTACAACATTCGGAGAGTACGACCCTGCCTTACACAGGAAGCGGCACAGGTCCTAATCCAGGCACTTGTCATCTCCCGTCTGGACTACTGCAACTCGCTGTTGGCTGGCCTCCCTGCCTGTGCCATTAAACCCCTACAACTCATCCAGAATGCCGCAGCCCGTCTGGTGTTTCAACCTTCCCAAATTCTCTCACGTCACCCCCCCTCCTCCGCACACTCCACTGGCTTCCAGTTGAAGCTCGCATCCGCTACAAGACCATGGTGCTTGCCTATGGAGCAGTGAGGGGAACAGGCACCTCTGTACCCTTCAGGCTCTGATCAGTCCCTACACCCAAACGAGGGCATTGCGTTCATCCACCTCTGGCGCTGCTGGCTCCCCTTCCTCTGCGGAAGCATAGTTCCCGCTCAGCCCAGTCAAAAAACTGTTCGCTGCTCTGGCACCCCAATGGTAGTGGAACAAGCTCCCTCACGACGCCAGGACAGCAGAGTCACTCACCACCTTCCGGAGACATTTGAAAACCCCACCTCTCTTTAAGGAATACCTGGGATAGGATAAGAAAGTAATCCTTCTACCCCCCCCCCCCAAATTGTAAAGTGGTTTATCCCACTGGCTATAGGGTGAACGCACCAATCTTGTGAGTCGCTCTGGCTAAGAGCGTCTGCTAAATGACGTTAATGTGCCCTTGAGCAAGGCACTTAACCCTAATTGCTCCTGTAAGTCGCTCTGGATAAGAGCGTCTGCTAAATGACTAAAATGTCAAATGTAAATGTAATGATATCAAAATGATAGTTTTAACCATTTTGAGGCTATACAGTGTTTGTTTACATTTATGTTTTTTTTTTTTACAAACATAGGAGTAAAACAATCTTATATGGTTCTGATGGGGTACGACAGTTGAACTAAGCTCATGAGGCATTTATAAGTTATATTCTTCAAGAATCAATGGGTATATAAGTCCAATAATGGATGTAGCAACTAAGAATTGTAGCTTTAACATAAATTATCTAAAAAATGCGTAGACCTAAACGCCGTTTTTTTCATTCAATAAGAATGTAACAGAAGGAAATCTGACAGATTGTGCAAAACTTTAAGATTCTGGAGGTTATTCCCGAGTTTGCCATTGCAAACGTAAGTACCAATGATGAATTATGGCTTTCCAGAAGTTGAAATAGGCTATTCCCACTGGGCACAAACTGTTTTTTGTTGTTTTGTACTTTTACCCCTTTTACATGAGACATCCCAATTGGTAGTTTACAGTCTTGTCCCCATCGCTTGAAACTCCCCTACGGACTCAGGGAAGAGGCGAAGGTCGGAGAAGCCAAGCGTCCTCCGAAACATGATCCTGCCAAAGCTGCACTGCTCGCTTAACCCGGAAAGCCGCTGCACCAATGTGCCAGAGGGAAACACAGTCCACAACTGGCGGACCGAGTCAGCTATGCAGGCACCCAGACCACCACAAGGAGTCGCTAGAGCGTGATGGGGGACAAGGAAATCCTGGCCGGCCAAACCCTACCCCTAACCGAGACAACGCTGAGAGTCCATGTGTGCTCTGCCTCATGGTTCTCCTGGTTACTACTGCCGGCTGTGACACAGCCTGGGATCGAACCCCGGATCTGTAGTGATCACCTCAAGCAATGCGATGCTAGTGCCTTAGACCACTGGTGCCACTCAGGAGGCTGTTTATTTTTTTTTTACAAGATTACAATCAATCAATTTGTCACTCATTGGATTTACACAACAAAAAGGCAATGGTCAAAAACATTATCACCATGTCATCCAACAATGTTGTGTCTGGACAGAATAGCTTACAATTAAGGTTATGTCAGACAACCACAAACCTTTAAATTGGGATTTTTACTTTGTGTGTGGTCACATTGAAGCATATTTCAGGCGAAATATGGTGTAGTAGCCTAATTGGCAGTGAAACCTCATATGCATGCAGCATGATTTTAAACATTCTTTAATTTCTGAAATTTCATGAGGTCATAAGATATGATTTAAGGAAAGCAAACCTGCTAGCTAGACATTCAGAGAACACATGGAATTGCTGAACAACATTAGCATGAGCAAACATTTGTGGATTCGGCGGCTCTCGCCTTCAAATAAAAGTCCGTCCATTGAAACGGATGTAAACAGATGAAACTAGTGAAAATAAAGTCCGAATAAGAGCTACGACAATAATATTTGTGCATACTCTTTAGAATTGTAATCTTGTGGTTCGTCACGGAGTAGGCTGAAAACCATTTTGATGGACGCCAGGATCCATAGGTAAGGCTATACATGTTCAATACACCATACAGTAGGTTGACTGGCTTTGAGCTTAAACGGAAAATCCACCCAAAACACATCATTCCTTAATTTACAGTGTTATAAAATCAACGAATATGTATGAGAACAATATTTTTTTGTGAACAAATGTTGCATTTTGGCGTTAAAGTAAGTTGAGTAGCAAATAATGAAAATCGTTGTGGAAATCTGTTTGCATCTCAAGTCTATTACACAAAATCCACAATGCAAGTGCTCTCTATGGGCTGGCTAGGCTAGCTGGCTAGCTAACTAGACAAACGTAGCTATAACACATAAATACCAAAGAAAATATCCGGCATGTACGTAGCTAGTTAGCTGCAAAAATTGCCTAAACAAACTGCACGATCAATTTAGGAGTCTACAATCTCACCATGTTCAACCTGCAGATCGATGTGCCTCACAGAGTGGGCCGGTGAGGTGCATTCTGGGGTATTCTAGGAACAAGGAGTGCTCTCAGTCAAGGAGTGAATGGGGAGTCTATTGGGCGGTAGCTCAAAAAACCCAACATAGCAGCTCATTTCGTCAACAAGAAGTACAACATTACAAATCTTTCCGAGATGTGAGATAATGAAATTGCTATCTGTAGTATCGTATAGCTTGTGGAATCGTAACATAAGTACTTCGAGGAAACGGAAAAAACAGGCACGTTTCTTGACATATACACTGACTTTTGAAAGGGATTGTCCGTGACGATTAGCTTAGAAACCGCGTGACGCATCATGACACGTGAACGCGATTGGTCGACAGTCTGCCTGGGTGGGGTGTTATACATGCCTTCATTCATTGGATTCCTATTTCTTTTCTATAATACAGTACCTATGGCAACTGCACACATGCAATGCACCCCTGGACTAAAGAGGCAGACCAAACATGGAAACATTTGCTAACCCTCAATTAAATTACACAGTTCTCAAGGTAGGGAATATCACCAAAAAAATATGATCAATGACACAGTCAAGAGAAGACATCCTCTCGAGTTATGACATCGGCCAGTATTGAAATCTGACATGTATGATAGACATTTCGCCATCTAAAGTTCGTTATATTCCTATTAACTTACCAGTGCAGTGAGACGACTATCAAGGTGCTATGTGATACCAGACGGAGTTCTGCCTGCTTGATTGCCAATAACTTAGATACACATGAAAACATGAAATGACCCAAGGAATCGGATAGAACATCACTCAGGGATACACAAAAACAATATAACATTCCAAAAATGGGTGAACCTTTCTTTAATATGTTGCTAATTTCACAGTGGTTTCAGAGTCCCGCAATAAGAGCTATGACAGCTAATATTTGTGTGAAAAGGGACTGTTTACAGTTCTGTTCTGTGGGTGTCACTGAGTAGGCTGATAAGCCATTTTAAATGGACCCAAGATTCATAGGTAAGGCTGTAACATTGCAATATATGTATGCCCCCCATTGCAATTCTGAAGTCTATACATCCACAGTGCAATTTCAAATGATTTTTACCTTTTTTTGTGTCAGATTAACTAGTTAGTGTATCTTTTGTTTGAATTATATAACAACACCTCCAACCTTGGTTAGCAGTTCTAGTACAATTGTGGCATGATTCACAATGTGTTATCTGTTTGCATCAGTTTTCAATGGGGGACTTTTATTTCTGAAGGGCAACCCGCCGATTCCACTACTGCTATTCATTGCTAAGTCTTGTTACTACAACACTCTGGTCAAGGAAGCCCAGAATTGGCCAAGATGTGGGGTATTCAGACTTTATACACAAGGTTACAAAACAGTTAATAGCCCCCACTGTGCTTTATTATTACTCTGGATATGGAAGACTGAGTTTACTGAAAAGTCATTAACCAGCCAGTAATCAATGGAAATGGAAGGCTACAAGCCCAATTTGTAAATCGCTCTGGATTAGAGTGTCATGCTAAATGACGAAAATGAAAATGAAGCGCGCAGGTAACATAGCGGGTAAGAGCGTTGGGCCAGTAACCCGAAACATCACTGGTTCGAAACCCGACTTGACTGGCGTCAAAAATCTGTCGACGTGCCCTTGAGCAAGGTACTTTAACCCTAATTGCTCTTATAAAATCTGTCTAAATGACAAAAAATATTCAGTATTTACATACCTGCTATTCGATCACACTGTCTGTTGCCAGCAATATGGACATGTTTTATTGTCAGTGTGCTAAAAAACCTGTTCAGATTTTGTGTGGTGATACCTGCCTTTGTCTCAATCATAAAGAGGAATAGGGATGGCTATAGCTGAGAACAAGATTAAAACATAGCCTAAGGAGTGAGGTCATAGCTAAACAATTCTTCTATTGTCTAATCGAAATCTTAATCATAACACGAACATGTGACCTCACTACTTAGAGGCTATGTTTTGTTACAATAACTCACCCGCATCATATTGGCTCCGTATCGCATGCAAACGTTGGCCTACTGCTAATTTCGGCTCGAGGATAATTAAATCCCTCACGTACATCGATACATCCAACAGAGCAGTGACATACGACTCAAATGTATTCCTTTTTTCTGTCGCCCCCGTCTATTATAACCATCGAGCGACTCTCTTAATTTTTACACACATTCTTCGTACGTTCCACAATTATTTATGTTGTATTGCCTTGGAGACCTGTTGCAACATTGGTACTGTAGTACATGCTCTTCTCCTATGACAACGATACTATCCCTTGAAATACTTTACATAGGATTAGTCCGGTGGCCACCTACATCGACATGGCCATTTGGGTCCCAACAAAGGGTCTCCTGCAAATGTGCCAGCCCTGAAATAATATAACTGCCAGAAATCAGACTACTATCATGTCCACTATTAAATCAAATTTCCAATCCCATACTTTTATCCTTCTCTATTAAACTACTTCACATTTTAGGACGAAATTGATATCTATTAAAAAGGGGGCACTTGCCAACTAGAAAAGCTATCGAGTATAAATAACAAACGTCGGCAAACCAACCCTAACGCGAAGTGGACGACGTTCTGCGAATATAATAATGCTGCGTTCTTATACCAAATGGGAAGGTGGTCTATCATCAAGTTGTGACACAGCGGTAAAATAGAGTTGTGTGCATTCACATTATCATTTTAGGTATTTAGCAGACGCTCTTATCCAGCAGGCGACTTACCAGTTAGTGTAGTATGCATTACATTTTCAAATACTGGCCCCCAGTTGGAAACGAACCCACAACCCTGGCAGTTGTTAAGCGACTAAGCAACAGGGTGGAACCTATGGGGTACCACAAAAATGGCGTTCAACTCGTTGAGAAACGCTGATTGGCTAATGGGTACACAGCTGCGTCAGTACATTTCAATCTAAAGTAGAAGAGCTATCATGCTCGTAAACAAATTAGACTGTCAAAAAACATATTAATCGATATACGTTTTGAAATAATACACTGTTTTGGTTGTTGCATTAAACTGCAAAAACGCTGTTATAGCAGGCCAGGGGCTCTGTTGCACACAAAACTAGGATAAGGGATTAATGCCATGATATACATTGGTGATCACTGGCTCAGTTGATCCGTACTCCGGGTGCACTAAAGATGGGAAGAGGGGCAGGTAGGATATGTTATGTCGTATAATTACCATGGAGAATTTATCTGTGGAGCTAGCCTGCCGTCTAGAACCAGGCTAAATTCCAGGGATCTATTTATCTCATGGCCCTATGTCAGTCAGTAGTCACCACACTGGAAATGGATGTCAATAGTAGTTCACCGCTGCCTACACTATAACATAGTGTCTCACATATAACCTAGACCACACTGTCATTTATTAAAACGTTTGTGATCATTCATTTCCATGATTTTTGGAATAAAAATGACATTTTTAGTGTGATGTTGCTAATCATTAGATAATTTACAGTTTCCCATAAGGACTATAAGGCTATATATATAATGATAGAATATTATGGGCCACAGTAGGGAAATACAACACACAATTCATAATATATGTAACCAGTTTTGTTTATAGAAGGAGGGACAGTTGTTTAAAATGACCAGATGTGGGGCATTTCGTGTCACAATGGTACTTTCAGTAATGGTTTCATAAAACAAAGACATGATGATTGTCGTGACAGAATATTAAATATATCCACATTGTCATACAGGTATCAAACAACTGTAAAAACAATATGTAGCATTTTTCTGACAGAAAGAACCAGCCATACATAAATTGTATGACTTTATTCCTTTTTCTTCATGTGTGCCCATAGTACTCTGTCATCATAAACAAATACACATTCCATATGATATATAAAAACACAATGTGTAACATTAGTTCCTTTATTGAATACGGGCACAAAACCATCAGGTAAGGTAAAAACCATCAGCTCCTTCGAAACTGAAGTCACAGTGACTCTACAAGAATGGAAAGCACCAGAATCCAAGCATATTATACAAAATGATACTACACATTCAAAGTCTGTATATAACACACACCTGCATGTCCCTGCACACTAAAATAAATGCAGGACAAATCCATACACATCACTGAACAGGCAAATGAAATGGATGCAGTAGCCTCCTGCAGCCTTGTCATTACACACAGTATACCGCACAAACATCATAATGAGCCAATTCGTAAAAAAAACAAACCCAAAAAAACCCAATTCCCTCTGCCACCGCAGGACATATTTAACCAAAATTGAAAGCACACATACTAACTAAAATAATTCAACACATATTGGTCCCTCAGCAGACGACCACTGTCGTCATCAGGAAGATTCTGCCGGATTGTCCCCAGTCCATGGCTGGTGGCACTCTGGGGGCCCTCTCCTTCCTCAGGCAGGCCACATTTGTGGAGGACAGCACAAGCCAGCAGTAATATCACATGCCCTAACAGGGCTGACCCTTAATTTGTGAAGGCGTGATAAGCGTGCCTTCAGGAGGCCAAAGGTCATTTTCAACTCTGGCCCTGGTCCTGGCATGGGCATGGTTTAGGCCTGATGTGGCTTCCTGGGGGTCTGTGAAAGGTGTCAGGAGAAAAAGGCTGGCAGCCATACCCCCATGGTCTCGCCAGCAACACACACCAGAGAATTCACCTGTCAACACAAAATCTCATCATTACTACCCATAAAACACATGTGATATCTTGCACACAGCATGATGGTTATAAATAGGGGTTTGTGGCTTACCTTGTGATAGGCACTGATAGATTTCAGAGGCCCGAAAGATTCTGGAGTCATGGACTGAGGCCAGGCCATTTTGCCACAACTATTGCACGATCAAACCAGTCAGCATTGCAGACCATCTGATCATAAGATGAGGAATATTACACACACAATCAATGCCACATCACTGGCCATGCAGTGTTCGTCAATGGACAATATCAAAACAGTTATGTTCACTCTGAAACATATAATGCTGTGAAAGGAATTGCCTATTCACAAAATCGGCCTCATGGCACACCTGAGTTTGGCTTTTATGCCTTATGTGGGTGTGCAAGGGCTTTATCCCACTGCATCCCAATAGACATTGGGGAAACCTGTCACACAAAGTAATGAGTATTATCTACTATGTGTTAAACAGATTGTCCTGTAATTTGTATGATCCTCTTACCTGCAATCCTATAATCAATCCTCTTTGATGTCACAGAGGTCTTCTGTGGCCAGATGGAAGGAGATGAAAACATCTGCTAAATGCTTTGATAGGCCAGACACACACTCCTTATTGTGCGCGCAAATTGTGGCCTTGTTCAGCATCCCCCACTGAGTACACAGAAGGCTCCAACTAGCCTAAAAAAAGCGCCAAGCACAACACAAACCATTTGCTCCACACTCAGTGCATGGCTCCGTGCAGTCGGTGCTTAATCCTGGGACCCCGTAGTCTGCATAGATACCTGATGCCATCTGCAAAAACCTGTATCTTTCATATGATGTCATCAGGGAAGGCCAGTGGGTCCAACCGGTCCCTGAAGACACCTTTCTTCTATCCGCCTGAAGGCTCTCCTCAGCACAAGTGCTATCTCATCACCCACATCTCGCACGAATGGGGCATGCCATTGTCAGAGGACAGAAAAGGAACACACAATTTTTGGGCCTCATATAGGTCTAGTGGCCACACCTGGGTGCTGGGGGGGTGGCAAAAGGGGCGATGCCTTATAACCGATTGACTTGGTTGTACTGAGTGCTGGGAAAATACAAAAAACCTAGAAAGATGCCACCGTCCTGTGTGCTCACAATAAGAGCTCATATGTCATGGCTCACTTGACTTTACGAGAAATATACCTAATTTTTATTTTGAGCTTTGTCATCTTCTTGGAGCTGGGGGAGGAAAGAAAAATAATGATTAATACAATTTGTGTTAGATCGTTAGCATACAGTGTACATTGAAGGCATATCTCACCTCCCTCTCAAGTTTTTTTATTTCAAGGTTCCAGTTTCCTAATTGTTCCTCATAATTTTTATTTTCAGACTCCCGTGCAAGATTTTCCATCTTTTCTTCTTGTACTGAATGTTCTATGTCTGGCCAGTTCTATTTGGCGCCGGAGGTGGTTGCCATTACAAACTTTCTGATAGCTTGTGAGCTCTGTGAACACAATCAATTAGCGCAGCTGGAATTTGGCAGAGGATGTGGTGTTCCTGGGTATTAATACGCACTATGTTGCCAGGCTGGTTTTTCCCACTGTATAGCATCTGGGTCCTGTAAAGAAATTAGATTTTTGATTTTGATGAGGACTCCTCACCATTGTAGAGTAAATAGTACTTTCACAGTCTTAACATGATAACCTCATGCCTTCTGGAATCCAGACAGAGATGGTCTCCTCCTCATCATCGTCTCCATCATGTGATGTATTGCTGCTGCACTGGGGCCTTCACCCTCTCACATTTAATCGGATTCATATTGAAGCTAGTAGACAAGACATGCCAGGCCTACAGTATGCCTTTGATGGGAGTACTCACTGGATCAGCATCGTCTGGTGCTTGTGCTGTGCTGCTCTCAACAGGAACACAGTGCTGCCAGACAACTGCCAAGCAATAGGTAAACCAAGTCAGACAGTCCAAATTGATTCATATGAATGTGGTTGTATCCCATGTAGCAGATGGAAGGACATACCTTGAATGAAGCGGGTGGCATCTTGGGAGGAACCTATGCTCGTCCATCTTTCCCCCAGGGATCCCCCCTCTAAGACGTGCCTTGCCATTTATTTAGCTCCAAGGCCATGTCCTACTGCTGGGGTAAGGTCAGCCTTTGGTGACCCACCACACGTGCCTTGTCTGTGGTATTCTTTTTCACTGCTAAAACAGTAGCAGACAATGTGTGAGCAGGCACCTTCTGGGTACAATATATGCTGTGATTGTGTTAAATATTAGTCAAGGGACCATACCATTCTGCAGAATGTTTCTTGTATTTGATTTTGACCTGCTGCCGTGATCCGTTTTGGCCCGTTCAATGTTTAATCTACAATCTTACACACACACACACACACACACACCACACACACATTTAATGGGAGTCACACTGCAAAAAATTACTTGGTATTTTTGTCTTGTTTTTCAGTAAAAAATATCAAAAATTTATCATAGCTTTATACAGTGTGATGGAGGTACTTTACACAGTTTCACTCATATCTGCAGTGCATTTCAATAAAAAATTAACCGTTTCATAATTACAGTACAACGACGCACTGCATTTGGAGATGTGAATTAAATATTTGAATTGTCATTGTGATGTTTCAGCGAGCGGTGAGTGTGTAATTGTGCACTACTTACGCATTCAGGCGGTCTGCAATACTTTGCCACGCTTTTTCTCTTTGCTTTATCACTGTGGCGGTGTTGCCCTTTCTTCTTAATTATATCTTTTACCTCCTCGTATGACTCCATGAGGATTTTGTGACTTCCGACGGGGAAAGGTACGCGGCTCTAGTTGCCATGGTAAATCAGTTAATCTGTGATCTGTGGCGGGTCTATTTGAGTGAGCCGTGAGCGCGCACCTATCCAGATTGGTTTCACCTGGCTTAATGAATCCGTGTCTGCTCATCCTGGCTTGGTCTTTGTGCAACCAAATAAAGCCTTGGATGCACATGTTTTGGCTTCATTGAGCTCAGCTGAGTCAATTTATCCCGGATGTCTTTAATTCTACTTTGTGCAACAGGCCCCCTTGTCTTATAGACTAGCCAGAACATATAGTAAACATACACTCAAATGATTATGGGTATATTAAGTTTGGTATGTAAGACTTTTTGGGCGAACCAAACCAAATTCTAAATTTAAATCAAATCAAATGTATTTGTGTTGTTATATTATTAATGTATGTCCTGCTAAATGACTAAAATGTAAATGTTATGGTTGCTTATTTCTTTTACTTTAGTTTATATTTAGTAAATATCTTTCTTAAATCCTTTTTTTTCCTTAAAAACTGCATTGTTGGTTAAGGGCTTGTTAAGTAAGCATTTCACGGTCTACACCTGTTGTATTCGGCGCATTTTGACAATTGGTTGTGAACGCAGCTGAATCCCCCCCTGGCAACAATAAACTCCTTCCTTGATTTCACCGTGCTGGGATGTGGCTTCTACCGCCCCCATGACAGCGTGTTGAAAATAGGGATGTCCACAAGTAGCATCGAAATCCAGGTACAATATAATGTAGTTTAGCGGAAGTTCAATCAGTAAGGCTGGTCTGAATGCTTGAGTTAACTTAATACAGTAAGCATAATATAATTCACATCGTTAACTATTTCTATATGCATAGTGGGAATGTACATGTTAGAGGTGTACAAACATTATCATCATCAGCATAGAGACCCCACAGTGGAGGTGGTCATAATACACATAAAAAGCTAGCGGTCAAACAAGGAAATGGTTCCAATCATTCATTTTTCCCATAGGGGATTTTATTAAACACTTAAAATAAGTGCTGTGGTTTCGTGTAGGCTTACCCTGGCGTGACATTTTGATAACCATGGAAATCTCTCTCAGACAAGGTAACTTTTATGGATATTATGACTCACACTGTGGTACTCTATAGTGTCATATCTCTCCTCCCGCTTAATGTCATGCGCCGTTCACGTGCTAGTCAGAACTCTGACATTTTCGACTTGCTATCTGGATGAACGCGGCACGTATATAGCTACAACAAATTAGCAAGTTGAACATTTCGGAGTTTCCTAGTTCCGACTAGCAAGTGAACGCGGCATCATTCACCTACACTAAACTATTTCTGTATATGGACCTCGCTTGTTTTACGGGGGCGTTGTTATGCTGAAACAGGAAAGGACATTTGCCAAACTGTTGCCACAAAGTTGGAAGCACAGAATCATCTAGAATATAATTGTATGCTGTGAAAAACAGCCCCAGACCATTATTCCTCCTCCACTAATCTTTACAGTTGTTACTATGCATTGGGGCAGGTAGCGTTCTCCTGGCATCTGCCAAACCCAGATTCGTCCATTGGACTGCCAAATGGTGAAGCGTGATTCATCACTCCAGAGAACGCGTTTCCACTGCTCCAGAGTCCAATGGCGATGATCTTTACACCACTACCAGCAAACGCTTGCCATTGCACATGGTGATCTTAGGTTTGTGTGCGGCTGCTCGGCCATAGAAACTCATTTTCATGAAGCTCCCGAGTTATTGTGCTGATATTGCTTTCCAGAGGCAGTTTGGAACTCGCGTAGTGAGTGTTGCAATCGCGCTTCAGCACTCAGCAGTCTCTGTTCTGTGAGCTTGTGTCGGCCTACCAACTTCATGGCTGAGCCGTTGTTGCTCCTAGACGTATCCACTTCACAATAACAGCACATACAGTTGACCGGGGCAGCTAGAGCAGGACATAAATTGGACGAACTGACTTGTTGGAAAGGTGGCATCCTATGACGGTGCCACATTAAATGATTTCCTATGGAGATTGCATGGCTGTGTGCTCGATTTTATACACCTTTCAGCAACGGGTGTGGCTGAAATAGCCAAACCCACTAATATGAAGGGGTGTCCACATACCTTTGTATATGTAGTGAATTTACCTTATAACCTATGAGCACGGCACAATAATGCACATTCCTCACACTTGCTGTTTAACCTATGGACTCACCCGAGCAATTCTAACCTTTCTCTCTCTCAAACAATGGGCGTAAACCTTGCGATGTAGCCTATTTATAAGTCAAATTTACCCATGTTCTCTACTTGCTGTGTTTACAGCAAAAAGTTTACTGGCAACCCATCCACATCGTGTCGTTCATTTACACTGAACAAAAATATATAAACGCAACATGCAACAACTTCACAAGATTTTACTGAGTTACATTTCATATAAGGAAATCAGTCATTTAAATGAATTCATTAGGCCCTAATCTATGGATTTCACATGAACTGGGAATACAGATATGCATCTTTTTGGTCACATATACTGTACCTTTAAAAAAGTAGGGGGTGTGGATCAGAAACCAGTTAGTATCTGGTGTGACCACCATTTGCCTCGTGCAGCGCAACACATCTCCTTCGCATAGTTTGATTAGGCTGTTGATTGTGGCCTGTGGAATGTTGTCCCACTCCGCATCAATGGCTGTGCGAAGTTGCTGGATATTGGCAGGGAACTGGAACACGCTGTTGTGTACCGTCGATCCAGAGCATCCCCGAAACATGCTTAATGGTGTGACATGTTCTGGTGAGTATGCAGGCCATGGAAGAACTGGGACATTTTCAGCTTCCAGGAATTGTGTACAGATCCTTGCGACATGGGGCTGTGCATTATCATGCTGAAACATGAGGTAGTGGCGGCGGATGAATGGCACGACAATGGGCCTCAGGATCTCCTCACGGTATCTCTGTGCATTCAAATTGCCATCAATAAAATGCAATTGTGTCTGTTGTCCGTAGCTTATGCCTGCCCATACCATAACCCCACCGCCACCATGGGGGCACTCTGTTTCACAACATTGACATCAGCAAACCGCTCGCCCACACAACGCCATACACACTATCTGCCATCTGCCCGGTACAGTTGAAACCGGTATTCATCTGTGAAGAGCACACTTCTCCAGCATGCCGGTTACATGTGGTCTGCGGTTGTGAGGCCAGTTGAACATACTGCCAAATTCTCTAAAACGACGTTGGAGGTGGCTTATGGTAGAGAAATGAACATTACATTCTCTAGCAACATCTCTGGTGGACATTCCTGCAGTCAGCATGCCAGTTGCACGCTTCCTCAAAACTTGAGACATCTGTGGCAATGTGTTGTGTGACAAAACCGCACAGCTTAGAGTAGCCTTTTATTGTCCCCAGCACAAGGTGCACCTGTGTAATGATTATGTGGTTTAATCAGCTTCTTCATATGCCACATCTGTCAGGTGGATGGATTTTCTTGGCAAAGGAGAAATGCTCACCAACAGGGATGTAAACAAATTAGTGTACAAAATTGGAGAGATAAGCTTTTTGTGCGTTTGGCAAATTTCTGTGATTTGTTTTTCAGCTCATTAAACATGGGACTTTACATGTTGCGTTTATATATTTTTTTCAGTATACATTATCATGCCTTTGCCTATTGTGGCAATTGTGTAGCCTACCTCACAACGCCATACACGCTGCCAGAGAAAATGTTAGTTAATTTAGATCATCCTCATTTCACTATCATCTGCGTATTTTAGAATGTATAGTCGCCGAGCTGATTACTGTAGGCTATTCAACAAGTGGAAATATTTGCGCCAAATTGATGCAAGTGGTGGACCTCGGCTACTAGGACAGATCACTGTTGTCCTCCATATTTAAATTAGCCGGGAATAGCTCACAACTCCCAGCTCCATCAAGCACAAGGCTACAGGCTACTTGCCCAGCTGACATTTGACATTTAAGTGTTACTGTAGCACAGTGGGATAGGCACAAATCTGTTTACATTTACATTTTACATTTACATTTTACATTTAATTTTAGTCCATTTAGCAGACGCTCTTATCCAGAGCGACTTACAGGAGCAATTAGGGTTAAGTGCCTTGCTCAAGGGCACATTTACGTCATTTAGCAGACGCTCTTATCCAGAGCGATTCACAAATTGGTGCATTCACCCTATAGCCAGTGGGATAGAAGGGGGGGGGGGGGGGGTTAGTAGAAGGATTACTTTATCCTATCCCAGGTATTTTTTTTTTTTTTTTTTTTCCCTTAAAGAGGTGGGGTTTCAAATGTCTCGGAAGGTGGTGAGTGACTCCGCTGTCCTGGCGTCGTGAGGGAGCTTGTTCCCACCATTGGGGTGTGCCAGAGCAGCGAACCGTTTTGACTGGGCTGAGCGGGAACTATATGCTTCCGCAGAGGAAGGGGAGCCAGCAGGCCAGAGGTGGATGGAAAACGCAATGCCCTCGTTTGGGTGTAGGGACTGATCAGAGCCCGAAGGTACAGAGGTTGCCGTTTCCCTCACTGCTCCATAGGCAAGCACCATGGTCTTGTAACGGATGCGAGCTTCAACTGGAAGCCAGTGGAGTGTGCGGAGGGAGGGGGTGACGTGAGAGAACTTGGGAAGGTTTGAACACCAGACGGGCTGCGGCATTCTGGATGAGTTGTAGGGGTTTAATGGCACAGGCAGGGAGGCCAGACCAACAGCGAGTTGCAGTAATCCAGGACGGGAGATGACAAGTGCCTGGATTAGGACCTGTGCCCGCTTCCTGTGTAAGGCAGGGTCGTACTCTCCGAAGTAGTTGTAGAGCATGATGAACCTGCAGGAGCGGTGTCACCGCCTTGATGTTAGCGGAGAGAACGACAGGGTGTTGTCCAGGGTCACGCCAAGGCTCTTCGCACTCTGGGAGGAGGACACAAACAGAGTTTGTCAACCGTGATGGCGAGATCATGGAACGGGCAGTCCTTCCCCGGGAGGAAGAGCAGCTCCGTCTTGCCAGGGTTCAGCTTGAGGTGGTGATTTCCGTCATCCATACTGATATGTCTGCCAGACATGCAGAGATGCGATTCGCCACCTGGTTATCAGAAGGGGAAAGGAGAAGATTAGTTGTGTGTCGTCAGCGTAGCAATGATAGGAGAGGCCATGTGAGGATATGACAGAGCCAAGTGACTTGGTGTATAGGGAGAAAAGGAGAGGGCCTAGAACTGAGCCCTGGGGGACACCAGTGGTGAGAGCACGTGGTGCGGAGACAGCTTCTCGCCACGCCACTTGGTAGGAGCGACCGGTCATGTAGGACGCAATCCAGGAGTGAGCCGCGCCGGAGATGCCCAGCTCGGAGAGGGTGGAGAGGAGGATCTGATGGTTCACAGTATCAAGGCAGCAGACAGGTCCAGAAGGACAAGAGCAGAGGAGAGAGAGTTAGCTTTAGCAGTGCGGAGAGCCTCCGTGACACAGAGAAGAGCAGTCTCAGTTGAATGACCAGTCCTGAAACCTGACTGTTTGGATCAAGAAGGTCATTCTGAGAGAGATAGCAAGAGAGTTGGCTAAAGACGGCACGCTCAATAGTTTTGAAAAGAAAAGAAAGAAAGGGATACTGGTCTGTAGTTGTTGACATCAGTGGGATCGAGTGTTGGTTTTTTGAGAAGGGGAGCAACTCTCGCTCTCTTGAAGACGGAAGGGACATGGCCAGCGGTCAAGGATGAGTTGATCAGCGAGGTGAGGTAGTAGGGGAGAAGGTCACCGGAGATGGTCTGGAGAAAGAGAGGAGGGGATGGGGTCAAGCGGGGCAGGTTGTTGGGCGGCCCTGCAGTCACAAGTCGCAGGATTTTATCTGGAGAGAGAGGGGAGAAAGAAGTCAAAGCATAGGGTAGGGCAGTGTGAGTAGGACCAGCAGTGTCATTAGACTTAACAAACGAGGATCGGATGTCGTCACCTTCTTTCAAAGTGAGAGGAGGGGGGGGGGGGGGGGGATTCAAGGAGGAGGAAAATGTGGCAAAGAGCTTCCTAGGGTTAGAGGCAGATGCTTGGAATTTAGAGTGGTAGAAAGTGGCCTTAGCAGCAGAAACAGATGAAGAAAATGTAGAGAGGAGGGAGTGAAAAGATGCCAGGTCGGCAGGGAGTTTAGTTTTCTTCCATTCCGCTCCGCTGCCCGGAGCTCTGTTCTGTGAGCTCGCAATGAGTCATCAAGCCACGGAGCTGGAGGGGAGGACCGAGCCGGCCGGGAGGATAGGGGACACAGAGAGTCAAAGGATGCAGAAAGGGAGGAGAGAGGAGGGTTGAGGAGGCAGAATCAGGAGATTGGAGGGAGAACGATTGAGCAGAGGGAAGAGATGATAGGATGGAAGAGGAGAGAGTAGTGGGAGAGAGAGAGCGAAGGTTGCGGCGGCGCATTACCATCTGTGTAGGGGCAGAGTGAGTAGTGTTGGAGGAGAGCGCGAGAGAGAAAAGGAAACAAAGTAGTGGTCGGAGACATGGAGGGGAGTTGCAGTGAGATTAGTAGAAAGAGCAGCATCTAGTAAAGATGAGGTCAAGCGTATTGCCTGCCTTGTGAGTAGGGGGGGGACGGTGAGAGGGTGAGGTCAAAAGAGGAGAGGAGTGGAAAGAAGGAGGCAGAGAGAAATGAGTCAAATGTGGACATAGGGAGGTTGAAATCCCCAAAACTGTGAGGGGTGAGCCATCCTCAGGAAAGGAACTTATCAAGGCATCAAGCTCATTGATGAACTCTCCAAGGGAACCTGGAGGGCGATAGATGACAAGGATATTAAGCTTAAATGGGCTAGTGACTGTGACAGCATGGAATTCAAATGAGGAGATAGACAGGTGGGTTAGGGGAAAAATTGAGAATGTCCACTTGGGAGAGATGAGGATTCCTGTGCCACCACCCCTCTGACCAGATGCTCTCGGGGTATGCGAGAACACATGGTCAGACGAGGAGAGAGAGCAGTAGGAGTAGCAGTGTTTTCAGTGGTAATCCATGTTTCCGTCAGCGCCAGGAAGTCGAGGGACTGGAGGTTAGCATAGGCGGGGATGAAGTCAGCTTTGTTGGCAGCAGAACGGCAGTTCCAGAGGCTGCCTGAGACCTGGAACTCCAGGTGTGGGGTGCGTGCAGGGACCACCAGGTTAGAGAGGCAGCAGCCACGCGGTGTGAGGCGTTTGTGTAGCCTGTGCAGAGAGGAGAGAACAGGGATAGGCAGAGGCATAGTTGACAGGCTGTAGCAAATGGCTACAATAATGCAGAGGAGATCGGAATGAAATGAACTAAACATCTGGGAGAGGAGAGAGCAGGGCCTCCCTCACCAAAACTTCCACCTCAGAAACTATAATTGTTGATGTTAGGGCCAGCAAAGATTTAGGTGGGAGATAATTTGGGCACTTACAGTGCTTTTGGAAAGTACCCCTTGACTTTTTCCACATGTTGTTACGTTACAGTCTTATTCTAAAATGGATTAAATCGTTTTTTTTCCCCTCATCAATCTACACACAATAGCCCATAATGACAAAGCAAAAAAAAAATTTATTTATTTAAATTTTGCATTCTTGTATTAAAAATAGGAAACAGAAATACAGTGGGGGGGAAAAGTATTTAGTCAGCCACCAATTGTGCAAGTTCTCCCACTTAAAAAGATGAGAGAGGCCTGTAATTTTCATCATAGGTACACGTCAACTATGACAGACAAATTGAGAAAAAAAATCCAGAAAATCACATTGTAGGATTTTTTATGAATTTATTTGCAAATTATGGTGGAAAATAAGTATTTGGTCACCTACAAACAAGCAAGATTTCTGGCTCTCACAGACCTGTAACTTCTTCTTTAAGAGGCTCCTCTGTCCTCCACTCGTTACCTGTATTAATGGCACCTGTTTGAACTTGTTATCAGTATAAAAGACACCTATCCACAACCTCAAACAGTCACACTCCAAACTCCACTATAGCCAAGACCAAAGAGCTGTCAAAGGACACCAGAAACAAAATTGTAGACCTGCACCAGGCTGGGAAGACTGAATCTGCAATAGGTAAGCAGCTTGGTTTGAAGAAATCAACTGTGGGATCAATTATTAGGAAATGGAAGACATACAAGACCACTGATAATCTCCCTCGATCTGGGGCTCCACGCAAGATCTCACCCCGTGGGGTCAAAATGATCACAAGAACGGTGAGCAAAAATCCCAGAACCACACGGGGGGACCTAGTGAATGACCTGCAGAGAGCTGGGACCAAAGTAACAAAGCCTACCATCAGTAACACACTACTCCGCCAGGGACTCAAATCCTGCAGTGCCAGACGTGTCCCCCTGCTTAAGCCAGTACATGTCCAGGCCCGTCTGAAGTTTGCTAGAGTGCATTTGGATGATCCAGAAGAGGATTGGGAGAATGTCATATGGTCAGATGAAACCAAAATAGAACTTTTTGGTAAAAACTCAACTCGTCGTGTTTGGAGGACAAAGAATGCTGAGTTGCATCCAAAGAACACCATACCTACTGTGACGCATGGGGGTGGAAACATCATGCTTGGGGCTGTTTTTCTGCAAAGGGACCAGGACGACTGATCCGTGTAAAGGAAAGAATGAATGGGGCCATGTATCGTGAGATTTTGAGTGAAAACCTCCTTCCATCAGCAAGGGCATTGAAGATGAAACGTGGCTGGGTCTTTCAGCATGACAATGATCCCAAACACACCGCCCGGGCAACGAAGGAGTGGCTTCGTAAGAAGCATTTCAAGGTCCTGGAGTGGCCTAGCCAGTCTCCAGATCTCAACCCCATAGAAAATCTTTGGAGGGAGTTGAAAGTCTGTGTTGCCCAGCGACAGCCCCAAAACATCACTGCTCTAGAGGAGATCTGCATGGAGGAATGGGCCAAAATACCAGCAACAGTGTGTGAAAACCTTGTGAAGACTTACAGAAAACGTTTGACCTGTGTCATTGCCAACAAAGGGTATATAACAAAGTATTGAGAAACTTTTGTTATTGACCAAATACTTATTTTCCACCATAATTTGCAAATAAATTCATAAAAAATCCTACAATGTGCTTTTCTGGAAAAAAAAATCTCATTTTGTCTGTCATAGTTGACGTGTACCTATGATGAAAATTACAGGTCTCTCTCATCTTTTTAAGTGGGAGAACTTGCACAATTGGTGGCTGACTAAATACTTTTTTCCCCCACTGTACCTTATTTACATGAGTATTCAGACCCTTTGCTATGAGACTCCAATTGAGCTCAGGTGTATCCTGTTCCCATTGATCATCCTTGAGATGTTTCGACAACTTGATTGGAGTCCACCTGTGGTGAATTCAATTGATTGGACAAGATTTGGAAAGGCACACACCTGTCTATATAAGGTCCCACAGTTGACAGTGCATGTCAGAGCAAAAACCAAGCCACGAGGTCGAAGGAATTGTCCGTAGAGCTCCGAGACAGGATTGTGTCGAGGCACAGATCTGGGGAAAGGTACCAAAGGTCCCCAAGAACACAGTGGCCTCCATCATTCTTAAATGGAAGATGTTTGGAATCACCAAGACTCTTCCTAGAGCTGGCCGCCCGGCCAAACTGAGCAATCGGGGAGAAGTGCCTTGGTCAGGGAGGTGACCAAGAACCTGATGGCCACTTTGACAGAGCTCCAGAGTTCCTCTGTGGTGATGGGAGAACCTTCCAGAAGGACAACCATCTCTGCAGCACTCCACCAATCAGGCCTTTATGGTAGAGTGGCCAGACAGAAGCCACTCCTCAGTAAAAGGCACATGACAGCCCACTTGGGAGTTTGCCAAAAGGCAGCTACAGGACTCGCAGACCATTAGAAACACAATTCTCTGGTCTGATGAAACCAAGATTGAACTCTTTGGCCTGAATGCCAAGCGTCACGTCTGGCACCATCCCTACGGTGAAGCATGGTGGTGGCAGCATCATGCTGTGGGGATGTTTTTTAGCGGCAGGGACTGGGAGACTAGTCAGGATCGAGGGAAAGATGAACAGAGCAAAGTACAGCGAGATCATTGATGAAAACCTGCTCCAGAGCACTCAGGACCTCAGACTGGGGCGAAGGTTCACCTTCCAACAGGACAACAACCTTAAGCACACAGCCAAGACAACACAGGAGTGGCTTCGGGACAAGTCTCTGAATGTACTTCAGTGGCCCAGCCAGAGCCCGGACTTGAACCCGATCGAACATCTCTGGAGAGACCTGAAAATAGCTGTGCAGTGACGCTCCCCATCCAACCTGACAGAGCTTGAGAGGATCTGCAGAGAAGAATGGGAGAAACTCCCCAAATACACGTGTTGCCAAGCTTGTAGCATCATACCCAAGAAGACTTGAGGCTGTAATCGCTGCCAAAGGTGCTTCAACAAAGTACTGAGTAAAGGGTCTGAATACTTATGTAAATGTGCAACATTTCTAAAAACCTGTTTTTGCTTTGTCATTATGGGGTATTGTGTGTAGATTGATGATGGAAAAAATCGATTTAATCAGTTTTAGAATAAGGCTGTAGATGTCAAGGGGTCTGAATACTTTCCAAATGCACTGTAAATCATCATTAAATTATCAAAACAGCATAGCCTACCCTTCACCCTACTGTAATCGATTGCACACAACCAACCATCTAACGTGATTTCACATTACAGACCAAATAGTCTTGTAGGCGTACGTAAATCCATGACACTTGCATTTAAAGATGCACTATGCAGAAATCGCGCCACCATTTCCTTGTTGCTAAAAGTATAATAATTTGCCTAATTTTAGTTTATGTACCAAAATAAGCAGTCGTTGTGTAGAGAATCATTGTACCATCTAAACCGCTGTGAAATATATTTTCTATAACCAAAAATATAGTATTTTCAGCTGTTTGAAGCTGGTGTACAAAACCTGAAAATAAAAGACACACAAACAAAACTTAAGAACGGGAAGCATAGAAATAGCGCACGTAGAACAGATCTACTGCTTCTTAGACTTGCTTTCAATGAGAATGAAAAATCTATAACTAACTTTTCTATGTGAATTTGGTCGGGTCGCCCAAAAAGTTACATATTGTAGCTTTAACATGCGGCTCACATAGACCTACACATAATAAACCATAGGCCTATAATTAATAGACTATGAGACTAGAACATAATGAACTGATATAACAGTAATTTTGACATTTGACATTTTAGTCATTTAGCAGACGCTCTTATCCAGAGCGACTTACAGTTAGTGAGTGCATACATTTTCATACTGGCCCCCGGTGGGAATCGAACCTACAACCCTGGCGTTGCAAGCGCCATGCTCTACCAACGGAGCTACAAATAATAATCACAATAGGCAGCCATAGCCTATATAGACTAGAACAGTGGTCACCAACCTTTTCTTAGTCGATCACTCAGTCAAAATTCAAGCAGAGTGCAATTCTCTGCTGGTCGCGGGAGATCAAGTGCACCTACAATGTATTGTGTGATATCAATTAAAAGACCAATAGCCTATAGGGCCTAACTATAGTGTATAGGCAGAGAAGCACAGAGCAAAGTTATATTTCCAATTAAATTAGATTCTTACAAATGTTAGGTTTACATTGACTGGAAATAAATATTGTTTCATGCATTTGCCTATTTTCATATATAATAAGAGGTCTGATTTTGTCCATGTACAGTGGGGAAAAAAAGTATTGTCAGCCACCAATTGTGCAAGTTCTCCCACTTAAAAAGATGAGAGAGGCCTGTAATTTTCATCATAGGTACACGTCAACTATGACAGACAAAATGAGAATTTTCTTTCCAGAAAATCACATTGTAGGATTTTTAATGAATTTATTTGCAAATTATGGTGGAAAATAAGTATTTGGTCAATAACAAAAGTTTCTCAATACTTTGTTATATACCCTTTGTTGGCAATGACACAGGTCAAACGTTTTCTGTAAGTCTTCACAAGGTTTTCACACACTGTTGCTGGTATTTTGGCCCATTCCTCCATGCAGATCTCCTCTAGAGCAGTGATGTTTTGGGGCTGTCGCTGGGCAACACGGACTTTCAACTCCCTCCAAAGATTTTCTATGGGGTTGAGATCTGGAGACTGGCTAGGCCACTCCAGGACCTTGAAATGCTTCTTACGAAGCCACTCCCTTCGTTGTCCGGGCGGTGTGTTTGGGATCATTGTCATGCTGAAAGACCCAGCCACGTTTCATCTTCAATGCCTTGCTGATGGAAGGAGGTTTTTCACTCAAAATCTCACGATACATGGCCCCATTCATTCTTTCCTTTACACGGCATCAGTCGTCCTGGTCCCTTTGCAGAAAAACAGCCCCAAAGCATGATGTTTCCACCCCCCATGCTTCACAGTAGGTATGGTGTTCTTTGGATGCAACTCAGCATTCTTTGTCCTCCAAACACGACGAGTTGAGTTTTTTACCAAAAAGTTATATTTTTGGTTTCATCTGACCATATGACATTCTCCCAATCTTCTTCTGGATCATCCAAATGCACTCTAGCAACTTCAGACGGGCCTGGACATGTACTGGCTTAAAGCAGGGGGACGTCTGGCACTGCAGGATTTGAGTCCCTGGCGGCGTAGTGTGTTACTGATGGTAGGCTTTGTTACTTTGGTCCCAGCTCTCTGCAGGTCATTCACTAGGTCCCCCCCGTGTGGTTCTGGGGATTTTTGCTCACCATTCTTGTGATCATTTTGACCCCACGGGGTGAGATCTTGCGTGGAGCCCCAGATCGAGGGAGATTATCAGTGGTCTTGTATGTCTTCCATTTCCTAATAATTGCTCCCCCACAGTTGATTTCTTCAAACCAAGCTGCTTACCTATTGCAGATTCAGTCTTCCCAGCCTGGTTGCAGGTCTACAATTTTGTTTCTGGTGTCCTTTGACAGCTCTTTGGTCTTGGCCATAGTGGAGTTTTGGAGTGTGACTGTTTGAGGTTGTGGACAGGTGTCTTTTATACTGATAACAAGTTCAAACAGGTGCCTTAATACAGGTAACGAGTGGAGGACAGAGGAGCCTCTTAAAGAAGAAGTTACAGGTCTGTGAGAGCCAGAAATCTTGCTTGTTTGTAGGTGACCAAATATTTATTTTCCACCATAATTTGCAAATAAATTCATTAAAAATCCTACAATGTGATTTTTCTGGATTTTTTTCCTCAATTTGTCTGTCATAATTGACATGTACCTATGATGAAAATTACAGGCCTCTCTCATCTTTTTAAGTGGGAGAACTTGCACAATTGGTGGCTGACTAAATACTTTTTTCCCCCACTGTATGCCTACCCCTTATTATAAATAACGTAGTCCCTTATATATCAAAACTCAATTCTCAAGCTAGGCCATATGATAACACTGGTAATAGGTCAGTTGTTGTAGCCCAGTGGTCACCAACCTTTTCTGAGTCAAGATCACTTTGAGTCAAAATGCAAGCCGGGATCTACCGCTCAGATTTTTTTTAAACATGACTTTAAAAAACGTAAGCCTATGCAACATTAACCAATTAAAAACAGTTCTGTAGCAATGAGGTTTGTGCAGTAGGCTATAGGCCCAATACATTATTACTGCATATTGGCTATGCTTGAATTGCCCTGCCAATGTTTTCTTCTCAGACCATTTTGAAATTACATTTAAAAAAATTTAAGTATATGATCACACTGGTAATAGATAATTTGTGGCATTACTTGTGAGACACAACTGAGTGCGCATAATGTTATATACAGTACCAGTCAAAAGTTTGGACATACTGTCACGACCGTCTATAAAGGGAGCAGACCAATACGCAGCGCGTTGAGTGAACATGATGACTTTAATGATAAAGCACGTAACTACAAAACAAAAGACGATAGTGAAGTCCAACAGTGAACAAAGACTGAACTTGGAACAAAAACCCACACCCCAAGGTGAAAACACACAGTATAAATATGGCTCCCAATCAGAGATAACGAGCCGACAGCTGACACTCGTTACCTCCGATTGGGAGTCACTGACCAAACAACGAAACAAAACCAAAACCAAACACAACAAATGAACACACCCTAAACCCAACACAACCAAATGAAATACACCCTGGCTCAAACAACACAGTCCCGGAGCCAGAGTGTGACAGTACCCCCCCCTAAAGGCGCGGACTGCGACCGCGCCCTCAATACGGGGCTAAACAAGGGAGGGCTGGGCGGGGCATACCTCCTCGGCGGTGGTTCTGGGCTCCGGTCGTGGTCCCCACCCCACCATAGTCACTGCCCCGCTTTCGTCGCCTCCTCCAACTGACCCCCACCGGATTAAGGGGCAGCACCGGACTAAGTGGCAGCACCGGACTAAGGGGGCAGCACCGGACTAAGGGGCAAGCACCGGACTGAATGGCGGATCCTGGCTGGCTGGCTCTGGCGGATCCTGGCTGGCGGAAGGCTCTGGCTGATCCTGCCTGGCGGAAGGCTCTGGCTGATCCTGTCTGGCGGAAGGCTCTGGCTGATCCTGCCTGGCGGAAGGCTCTCTGGCTGATCCTGTCTGGCGGAAGGCTCTAGCGGCTCCGGTCTGGCGGGACGGCTCTGAAGGCTCATGGCAGACGGGCGGCTTATGCAGCGCTTTGGCAGACGGACAGTTCAGACGGCGTTTGGGCAGACAGGCCGTTCAGGGCGCCGTTGGGCAGACGGGCAGTTCAAGCGCCGTTGGGCAGACGGGCAGACTCTGGCCGGGCGACGCGCACCGTAGACTTGGTGCGGGTGGCAGGAATAGGCCCGGACCGGGCTGGCGACGCGCACCACCGTAGTCTTGGTGCGGGTGGCAGAACAGGCCGGGTCGGGCTGGCGACGCGCACCGTAGTCTTGGTGCGAGTGGCAGGAACAGGCCGGACCGGGCTGGCGACGCGCACCGTAGACTTGGTGCGGGTGGCAGGAACAGGCCGGACCGGGCTGGCGACGCACACCATAGACTTGGTGCGGGTGGCAGGAACAGGCCGGACCGGGCTAGCGACGCGCACCGTAGTCTTGGTGCGGGTGGCAGGAACAGGCCGGGTCGGGCTGGCGACGCGCACCGTAGTCTTGGTGCGGGTGGCAGGAACAGGCCGGACCGGGCTGGCGACGCACACCGTAGGTTCTGTGCGTGGAGCAGGAAACAGGCCGGGCTGGGCTGGCGACGTACACCGTAGGCTTAGTACGTGGAGCAGGAACCGGCCGGGCTGGACTGGCGACGCACACCGTGGGCTTGATGCGTGGAGTAGGAACAGGCCGGTCCGTACTGGGAACACACACCACTGGCTTTAACTGGGGATCAGGAACGGGCCGGACCGGACTGGTAACACACATCAGTCTCTCACGCCGTGCCGCAACAACTTCCCTTCCTCTACTCGCCAATGGCTCCCGTAATCCGATAGCCTTCTCTCCACATCTCCCTGTGGCAGCCTCCTGCTGCCCAGCCGCCCAAGCCATGTGCCCCCCCCCAAAAAACTTTTTGGGGTTGCCTCTCGTCCATCCGCCGATGGCCCTGCTGACGCCGTTGCTCCTCTCCTGCCAGGTTCTCCCCCTTCATCGCCCTCCGGTACCGGACGGCCTCCTCCTGCGTAATATGTCCCCAGCCGAGGAGGACATCCACCAGCGTTCTCTCCTGCGGGTGTTCCGTATACGCTGCTTGGTCCTTTGATGGTGGGTTTTTTCTGTCACGACCGTCTATAAAGGGAGCAGACCAATACGGCAGCGCGTTGAGTGAACATGATGACTTTAATGATAAAGCACGTAACTAACTACAAAACAAAAGACGATAGTGAAGTCCAACAGTGAAACAAAGACTGAACTTGGAACAAAAACCCACACCCCAAGGTGAAAACACACAGTATAAATATGGCTCCCAATCAGAGATAACGAGCCGACAGCTGACACTCGTTACCTCCGATTGGGAGTCACTGACCAAACACGGAAACAAAACCCAAAACCAAACACAACAAAATGAACACACCCCTAACCCAACACAACCAAATGAAATACACCCTGGCTCAAACAACACAGTCCCGGAGCCAGAGTGTGACACATTACCTACTCATTCAAGGGTTTTTCTTTTATTTTTACTATTTTCTACATTTGTAAGAATAATAGTGAAGATATCAAAACTATGAAATAACACATATGGAATCAATGTAATAATCAAAAAAGTGTTTAAACAAATAAAAATATATTTTAGATTCTTTCAAAGTAGCCACCCTTTGGCTTGATGACAGCTTTGCACACGCTTGGCATTCTCTCAACCAGCCTTCACCTGGAATGCTTTACCAACAGTCTTGAAGGAGTTTCCCACATATGCTTAGCACTTGTTGGCTGCTTTTTCCTTCACTCCGGACTCATCCAAAACCATCTCAATTGGGTTGAGGTCGGGGGATTGTGGAGGCCAGGTCATCTGATGTAGCACTCCATCACTCTCCCTCTTTTTAAAAATAGCCCTTACACAGCCTGGAGGTGTGTTGGGTCATTGTCCTGTGGAAAAAACAAGGTATAGTTTTCCACCCCCCCCACTAAGCCCAAACCAGATGGGATGGCGTATCGCTGCAGAATGCTGTGTAGCCATGCTGGTTAGGTGTGCCTTGAATTCTAAATAAATCACAGACAGTGTCACCAGCAAAGCACCTACCCACACCATAACACCTTCTCCTCCATGCTTTACGGTGGGAAATACACATGTGGAGATCATCCGTTTCACACCCACGCCGCGTCTCACAAAGACACAGTGGTTGGAACCAAAAATCTCAGATTTGGACTCCAGACCAAAGGACCATTCCACCCGGTCTAATGTCCCATTGCTTGTGGTTTCTTGGCCCAAGTGGATCTCTTCTTCTTATGGGTGTCCTTTAGTAGTGTTTTTTTTTTTGCAGCAATTCGACCATGAAGGCCTGATTCACACAGTCCCCTCTGAACAGTTGATGTTGAGATGTGTCTGTGACTTGAACTCTGTGAAGCATTTATTTGGGCTGCAATTTCTGAGGCTGGTAATTCTAATGAAACTTATCCTCTGCAGCAGAGGTAACTCTGTGTCTTCCATTCCTGTTGGGTGGTCCTCATGAGAGCCAGTTTCATCATAGCGCTTGTTGGTTTTTTTGCGACTGCACTTTTCAAAGTTCTTGAAATGTTCCATATTGACTGACCTTCATGTCTTAAAGTATGATGGACTGTCGTTTCTCTTTGCTATTTGAGCTGTTCTTGCCATAATATGGACTTGGTCTTTAAAACAAATAGGGCTATCTTCTGTATACCCCCCCTACCTTGTCACAACACAACTGATTGGCTCAAATGCATTAAGAAGGAAAGAAATCCACCACAAATAACTTTTAAGAAGGCACACCTATTCATTGAAATGCATTTCCAGGTGACTACCTCATGAAGCTGGTTTGAGAGAATGCCAAGAGTGTGCAAAGCTGTCATCAAGGCAAAGGGTGGCTATTTGAAGAATCTCAAATATAAAATATATTTTTATTTGTGTAACACTTTTTTGGTTACTACATTATTCCATATGTGTTATTTCATAGTTTTGATATCTTCACTATTATTCTACAATGTAAAAAATAGTACAAATAAAGAAAAACCCTTGAATGAGTACGTGTGTCCAAACCTTTGACTGTAGTGTATATTTTATTTTACTGATGGCCTGCATCTGATGGTCAGTCTGAGAGGGGACACAGTCTCCCTCCATCCACTGAGAAAAAGGGACACAGTCTTCCAGCTGATGGTGAATCTCAAGTCGCACTGCATTATTTCTGCCTCATGCACCAATTCATGTTGTTCCTCCTATGACCACAGAAAGTGAAATATTCCACAATATTAAAAAAGATACAAGCCGCTAACAATAACCAAGCAAGCTTATCAGAATACTCTTTCATTGTCGCTGCAGTGCTGGTTGTAGCATGAGTTAAAGTAGGGCGAACGCGCATTTTATGGCTTATAAAACAGGACAAATATAAGCGTCACCTATTTGACCTATGACCTCAGCAGAGGGATAGAGTGCAAGTTGAAGTGGAGAAGCGTGTTTCATGATTTCTAAAAGTGTTTAATAAAAACAGCGTTTTAGTGCTGATCATTGTCTTTGAATGTAGTGAAACTGTCTTTAGGCCCTAGATTAGATCGGTGATTGATAGAGAGGGGGACTGGAGGCCCTCATGACGAAATCACTGACATCAAATAACTTGGCAAATGCTCCGACATCCTCTTCTAGACACGGTCCCTAGAAAAATCTGAACAGTGAGCTTTGTTTGGCCATTACCTTTTTTTGCTAGCCAAGTTGGCTAGCAGTGGTGGAAAAAGTAGCCAATTGTCATACTTGAGTAAAAGTAAAGATACCTTAATAGAAAATGACTCAAGTAAAAGTAAAAGTTACCCAGTAAAATCCTACTGAGTAAAAAGTATTTGGTTTTAAATATCTTTAAGTATCAAAAGTAAATGTAATTGCTAAAATATACTTAAGTTACTAAAAGTTAAAGTATAAATCATTTCAAATTCCTTATATTAAGCAAACCAGACGGCACCATTTTCTTGTTTTTTTTTAAATTTACGGATAGGCAGGGGCACGCTCCAACACTCAGACATAAGTTACAATAAATACAGTAAATATTCAAAGATAATTGAAATTACATAGGCCTAAATTAAATTGATTATATTTACAGCACTAGACTTTATGTAAGATGTCCTTGAGTGTTCTGAATGGCATCTGCCTAATAAAATGTATTATTATTATTATTGGGCTCCCGCGTGGCGCAGCGGTCTAAGGCACTGCATCTCAATGCTTTTGAGGCGTCACTACAGACCCCCTGCTTTGATTTCCAGGCTGTATCACAACCGGACGTGATTGGGAGTCCCATAGGGCGTTGCAACAATTGGCCCAGGGTCGTCCGGGTTTAGCCGGTGGTAGGCCGTCATTGTAAATAAGAATGTTTCTTCTTAACTGACTTGCCTAGTTAAATAAAGGGTATATATATATATATATATATATATATTTTTTTTTTTTATATCCCTTTCTTTTCATTTTAGTCATGTTAGCAGACTCTCTTATCAGAGTGGACTTTACAGTTAGTGCATTCATCTTACATAGCTAGGTGGGACAACCACATATCCAGGGTAGTAAGTACACTTTCCTTCAATAAGTAGCGATCAGCAAAATCAGAGCTAGAAAGGGGGGGTCAAGTGCAAGAGGTAGGGTTTTTCAGGTGCTTTCGGGAAGATGGGCAAGGGACTCTGCTGTCCTAGAAAGGGGGGAAAGGTGGTTCCACCATTTGTGGTGCCAGGGCAGAGAAAGAGCTGCGGGACTGGGCTGGTGGGAGCTGCCTTCCTGTAGGAGTGGGAGGACCAAGAGACCAGAGGTTGGCAGAGAACGGATTGCTCGGGTTGGGGTGTACTGCTTGCTATGAATTCTATCTGATGGTGTAATGCATGTTTAGGCCAGTGTTTTACTTGGGACTGGAAATAGGTGCCAGTACTCATTTTTGGGTGCCTTGTAGGAGAGGTAACAAGTTATATTTCGGTGCAGGAAATCCTCAATACTTTTTGAGCTAATATTCTATAGGAGGAGCCAAGAACTCAGTTCTGGTGAGCTCCCTGCACCAAGTCAAGTACTGTTGCTAGGTAAAAAGACAAATAATTTACCGTTGGGAACACTGACAAGTAGAGCTCAATATGATTGGGTGGGCCCGCGCCCACCCGTGCCTACGCCCCTGCTGTAGCCACTTTTTGTTTCTCATTACTGCCATAGCATGTCCCTGGCATTTTTTGATCCACTCAATCATGTGCAACTTTCTAGCTGTCATCCCATGTTTAATATAATTTCACATTCATATCAGCTATCAGATCTGGATGGATTATTGTAAATGCACGTTTTAGTATAGCCTCCGAGTTATTTTCTTGGGGCACACTTAAATAATAATGAATTGGTCATTTAGCAGACACTCTTATCCCAGAAAGCGACTTACAAGAAGCAATTAGGGTTAATTGCCTTGCTCAAGGGCACATCCACAGATTTTTCCACCTAGTCGGCTCGGGGATTAGAACCCGCGAACTTTCGGTTACTGGCACAATGCTCTTAACCACTAAGCTACCTGCCGCCCACTTCATAGGCTAATGGGTTTCTTTTTTACATTAGGGATTCCTAAATCACTTATCGTAAATATTTAGACTCACTGGCCTTTTGGGTAAACAATATGTTGTGTTGTGTCATAAACTTTATTTTGCAGGAAGTGCACAGAGATATCCCAATCTTTTCTCTACAGGTGCCATAGGCTATCTATCTGATGGCATTCATAGTTACCCATCGTCACATTCTTTCTTACCGGTCTGGTGATTTATCTTATAGCTCATCGTTGTTAAACACTATTGGGTTTTATACATTAAATAATCAGGCATATTCTCTTGATAGGCCTTGTATTCACAATGTTCAATACAACTTCAATCACAAACTATTATACACTGCTCTCAAAAAAATTAAGGGAACACTAAAAGAACACATCCTAGATCTGAATGAATGAAATAATCTTATAAATAACTTTTTTCTTTACATAGTTGAATGTGCTGACAACCAAAATCACGACACAACTTATCATGGAAATCAAATGTATCAACCCATGGAGGTCTGGATTTGGAGTCACACTCAAAATTAAAAGTGGAAAACCACACTACAAAGGCTGATCCAACTTTGATGTAATGTCCTTAAACAAGTCAAAATGAGGCTCAGTAGTGTGTGTGGCCTCCACGTGCCTGTATGACCTCCCTACAACGCCTGGGCATGCTCCTGATGAGGTGGCGGATGGTCTCCTGAGGGATCTCCTCCCAGACCTGGAATAAAGCATCCGCCACTCCTGGACAGTCTGTGGTGCAACGTGGCGTTGGTGGATGGAGCGAGACATGATGTCCCAGATGGCTCAATTGGATTCAGGTCTGGGGAACGGGCGGGCCAGTCCATAGCATCAATGCCTTCCTCTTGCAGGAACTGCTGACACACTCCAGCCACATGAGGTCTAGCATTGTCTTGCATTAGGAGGAACCCAGGGCCAACCGCACCAGCATATGGTCTCACAAGGGGTCTGAGGATCTCATCTCGGTACCTAATGGCAGTCAGGCTACCTCTGGCGAGCACATGGAGGGCTGTGCGGCCCCCAAAGAAATGCCACCCCACACCCATGACTGACCCACCGCCAAACCGGTCATGCTGGAGGATGTTGCAGGCAGCAGAACGTTCTCCACGCGTCTCCAGACTCTGTCACGTCTGTCACATGGTGCTCAGTGTGAACCTGCTTTCATCTGTGAAGAGCACAGGGCGCCAGTGGCGAATTTGCCAATCTTGGTGTTCTCTGGCAAAATGCCAAACGTCCTGCACGGTGTTGGGCTGTAAGCACAACCCCCACCTGTGGACGTCGGGGCCCTCATACCACCCTCATGGAGTCTGTTTTCTGACCGTTTGAGCAGACACATGCACATTTGTGGCCTGCTGGAGGTCATTTTGCAGGGCTCTGGCAGTGCTCCTCCTGCTCCTCCTTGCACAAAGGCGGTGTGTAGCGTGTCCTGCTGCTGGGTTGTTTGCCCTCCTACGGCCCCTCCTCCACGTCCTCCTGATGTACTGGCCTGTCTCCTGGTAGCGCCTCCATGCTCTGGACACTACGCTGACAGACACAGCAAACCTTCTTGCCACAGCTCGCATTGATGTGCCATCCTGGGATGAGCTGCACTAACCTGAGCCACTTGTGTGGGTTGTGAGACTCCGGTCCTCATGCTACCGTGTTTAGAGTGAAAGCACGGCAGCATTCAAAAGTTGACCAAAAACATCAGCCAGGAAGCATAGGAACTGAGAAGTGGTCTGTGGTCACCACCTGCAGAACCACTCCTTTATTGGGGGTGTCCCCCTTGCTAATTGCCTATAATTTCCACCTGTTGTCTATTCCATTTGCACAACAGCTGTGAAATGTATTTGTGTCAATCGAGTGTTGCTTCCGTAAGTGGACAGTTTGATTTCACAGAAGTGTGATTGACTTGGAGTTACTTTGTGTTGTTTAAAGTGTTCCCTTTATTTTATTTCCATGTTGAGTTCAAAAGCTAAAAAGCTGGCCAGATGGATAACTACAGCGATGAAAATTGGATAATCCGTTTCTCACATTTCCTGACACTCATTTGCTGGCAAAACAGGGATCAGTATCGTATAGTAATCAGTAAAACATGTATCCTAAAGAGTCTGTAGGCAGTCATTCGAGCTTTCCCACATTAAAATAAGGTGGCCTGCATGCCTAATTGGTAGAATACTTTGCAAATTCGCTTTCCATTTTTATTAAATGATGTCTTAAGTGATGAAAGTAAAAAGTTTTTCATCCATTCTTTATGAGCTCAGTAGATCTATGACTGCCCTAACCCAGTTTCCCCCCCCCCATAGGCGTTTCATTTTCATTTGTCATAAAACAAACGTTTTTCTACAACCGATTTTGACATATGAGTTCATCCCTTGCAATCACAGTTTTTCCATCTTGTATAGTGGTTTATATTCTCCTCCCTTGGTCCAGTAGCAGTTGGCAAGGTGGTCCATCGACTGTAATATATCAATTCTGAATTTGGTTTTCAGCTTCAAGTTTATGGTTGCCTGTAGCCCATTAATGATCATTTCACAGTTTGTGTGGTCATTCCAATAATTTTTTCATTTACATTTTAGTCATTTAGCAGACGCTCTTATCCAGAGCGACTTACAGTTAGTGAATACATATTTTTTTATACTGGCCCCCCGTGGGAATCGAACCCACAACCCTGGCGTTGCAAACGCCATGCTCTATCAACTGAGCTACATCCCTGCCGGCCATTCCCTCCCTACCCTGGACGAGCTGGGCCAATTGTGCGCGCCCCTGAGTTTCCG
>JAGTTL010000163.1:0-33063 GCA_036851935.1 Coregonus suidteri | reverse complement strand
GAGAGGAAACAAATGTGCTTGTATGGAACAAAAGCATTAGGTTTGCTGAAGTGGTGGAGAAACTGAAGAAGACAGGACTCCAAGCTCCTCTCCTGCTCCCTATAATACTGGACCTGGAGATGTGGAGTGGGATTTCTGCACTGGGATAAAACTCAAAGCAGTCAAGTCCTGTCTGGTGTGTCTGGTCTCTTACTGTGAAACTCAACCCCAGCCTCACTATGAAGTAGCTCCATTGAAGAAGAACAAGCTGGTTAAAGCCTCCACAACTACAGGAGAAGATCTGCTCTCATCATGACAAACTTCTGGAGCTTTACTGCAGTACCGATCAGCAGTGTAGGCCTATCTGTCTGCTGTGTACAATGGATGAACATAAAGGCCATGATACAGTCTCAACTGCAGAAGAAAGGACTGAGAAACAGGTAAGGATGGGAACTCCACTGTTTGATATCCCCGATTTGCATTTAAACATAGAATGATATATACTATATATAGTATATTCATAATTAAATGGAAGTGTTTTTGCTGAGGTGATATACTGTAACTGGAAGAGCAAAAAACAACCAACGCCCAGAAATATCAAGGTACAATAGATAAAGTATCAATCATTAACTGTTGTCAGGATAAACTTCAGTTGTCTTTTAGGAATACATTTAATCTCAATTTTATTATTAGTCGTATATCCGGGATACACATGGTATACATCGTCCAATGAAATGCTTACTTGCAGGTTCCTTCTTGACAATGCCACAACAATAATTCATAAAAGAGAAGAATACAAACATAAAGTTAATGGCTCAGTAGAATAGAAGCAACCTTATAATGTATAAGTATAATACAGGAAGGCACAATATAGTGTTAGTTAAATTTAATTTATTTATTTTAGGTCCAATATTTACATGTGTATTGGGGAAGGGGGGATGGGGGCAGTATAATAAGAGTCTGGTAGCAGCAGTTGTGATGTGTGTGTATCATGAATGTATATATGTGGGTGTATGTCTGTGTGGGTGTGTGCATGAGTGAATGCCTGTGTGCTAAGGTGCGGAGAATCAGAAGCAGGTGGTCAGTCCAGTTCAAGTGTTCAGCAGTCTGATGGCTTGTAGATAGAATCTGTCTCTGAGCCTGTTGGTATCAGAACTCATGCTCTGATACCGTCTGCCCGACAGTAAGGGAGAGAACAGCTCGTGGCTGGGGGACATTGCGGTCGTGGAAGGAGCAATTCCCGTACCAGGCCGTGATGCAACCTGTCAGGACGCTCTCGATGATGCAGCGGTAGGATTTGGAGATGACCCGGGGCGGCATGCCAAATTTCTTCAGACGCCTTAGAAAGTAGAGACACTGTTGCGCCCTCTTGACAAAAGTGGTGGTGTTGTTGGTCCATGACAAGTCCTCAGTGATGTGGACGCCGAGGAACTTAAAACTCATGACTCTCTCTACTGTAGTCCCGTTGATGTGGACCGGGCCATCTTCCCTCCTCTGCTTCCTGAAGTCAACAAACAACTCCTTTGTTTTGCTGACGGTAAGGGAGAGGTTGTTGTCATAGCACCACAATGCCAGTTCACTTACCTCCTCCCTATAGGCTGACTCGTCATTGTTGGTTATCAGGCCTACAACCGTTGTTTCGTCAGCAATCTTGATGATGGAGTTGGTGTTGTGCAAAGCCACGCGGTCGTGGGTGAACAGGAAGTACAGTAGTGGACTGAGGACACACCCTTGGGGGGCCCCTGAGTTTAGAGTTAGTGTGGAGAAGTTGTTGTTGCCAATCCTCACATTGAGTTCATATAGGGCATAACATATTTCAAACATGACAAACACTAGAATATAAATAGTTTCAAAATATAAAATGTCTAAAGGCATTTCACATTCATAGGATTTATTTATATGCAAACAGTTGGAGGAGAAACATCAGAAATCCCAACAGACAATCCAGGAGAGACAGAAAGAGATGCAGGACGTGAGACAGGTTGTGGACTCTGAAGCTAAGTGTTGGGGTCATCTATGTCAATTATATACATATTTACATTTCCAGGCTGTCTGGGATCCAGGTAAGAGCTGAGTGAATGGACTGGATGAAATGGACCCCCCTCCTCTGTGTGTGAATCCTTACAGCACTCTGCACTGGCAGCAGTGGAAGACAGTGAGAGGATCTTTACTGAGCTCAGCCACTCCATTGAGAGAAGGCGCTCTGATGTGAAGGAGCTGATCAGAGCCCAGGAATGGTCTGAACTGAGTCGAGTTGAAAGAGAAACTGGAGCAGGAGTTTGCTGACATAAGGAGGAGAGATGCTGACCTGGAGCAGCTCTCAAACTCAGAAGATCAAATCCATTTCCTCCAGGTGACATCTCTAAATTAGATGTCCCCCAAAATACTCTGTAATGGCTATCTCTGACTAGACTTATTTCTCAGTGAAATGAGCTTGATCTAAAGTAAAGTTAGTTTTTCTAACATTTCCCTCTCTGTAGAGTTTCCAGTCTCCAGTCTCTCTACTGGATCTGAGGCCTGTCTATCCATAATTTTGTTGTTGCTGAAGAAACTGAAAGAACAGCTAAAGGACAAACATTTTCACATTTAGCAGACGCTCTTATCCGAAACAACTTCCAGGAGCAACTACGGTTAAGCGCCTTGCTCAAGGGCATATCAACAGATTTTTCACCTAGTCTGCTCAACCTTCTGGTTATTGGCCCAACTCTCTTAACTTCTAGGCTACCTGCCACCCTACAGTTCCAAGTGAAACTCTACACACCCAGTGAAAGTCTACACATCCCTTGCAGCGTCTTCTCATTTTGCTGCCTTAACATTTGATATAAAAAGGGATTAAACTGGATTCTACCCCCCCCCCCAGATCTAAAAAACCTACTCCACATTTTCAAAGTGAAAGAAAATGCTTTATTTTTTATTTTTTATTAAGATGTCTTGTTTGCGTATGCCTTCACACCCCAGAGTTAATACTTGGCGGAAGCACCTTTGGCAGCCATTACAGCTGTGAATAATTTTGAATAACCTCCTGAGTGGCGCAGTGGTCTAAGGCACTGCATCGCAGTGCTAACTGTGCCACTAGACCCCTGGTTCGTAGTGATCCAGGCTCTGTCGCAGCCGGCCGCGACCGGGAGACTCATGGGCGGCGCACAATTGGCCCAGCGTCGTCCAGGGTAGGGGAGGGTGCCGGCAGGGATGTAGCTCAGTTGATAGAGCATGGCGTTTGCAACGCCAGGGTTGTTGTTTGTTTCCCATGGGGGGCCAGTATAAAAAATAATATATGTATTCACTAACTGTAAGTTGCTCTGGATAAGAGCGTCTGCTAAATGACTAAAATGTAAATGTAATAGGATTCTACCAACTTTGCACAACTCTTAGTGCAACATACAGTATATATCCATTGTCTTTGACAAAATTGCTCAAGCACAATACATTTGGTTGGGAATCATTGATACACAGCAATATCCAAACCGTGTCTCTGATTTTCAAGCAAATTTAAGTCAGGACAGAGACTGGACCACTCAGGAACACTCAACACCTCTTGGAAAGCAATTCTGGTGTGTCTTTAGCATAAACATTTGTGTAATTATCCAACTGAAAAATAAAACTCTATCCCAGTAGCAACGGTCATCAAAATTATTAAAGGGTTTCAAAACAATTCTAATAAATGCAACAGTTGGACAATGGATGAAAATACTGGCCGCCCGGCCAAATATATATATTTTTGTATCCATCTGATACAAAAATTTTACTGGCACGGACAAATAATGTCAGGGATGTTCGTGGGAATTCAGGTAATTTATTGTAAAATGTTTTTAAAAACTTATTAGAATGCACTCATATATACATTTGCTCCGTTAATCTTTCCCTCGATCCTGACTAGTCTCCCAGTCCCTGCCGCTGAAAAACATCCCCACAGCATGATGTTGCCACCACCATGCTACACCGTAGGGATGGTGCCAGGTTTCCTCCAGACATGATGCTTGGCATTGAAGCCAAAGAGTTCAATATTGGTTTCATCAGACCAGAAAGTTGTTTCTCATGGTCTGAGAGTCCTTTAGGTGCCTTTTTTTTCAAACTTCAAGCGGGCTGTCATGTGCCTTTTACTGAGGAGTGGCTTCCGTCTGGCCACTCTACCATAAAGGCCTGATTGGTGGAGTGCTGCAGAGATGGGTGTCCTTCTGGAAGGTTCTCCTATCTCCACAGAGGAACTCTGGAGCTCTGTCAGAGTGACCGTCGGGTTCTTAGTCACCTCCCTGACCAAGGCCCTTCTCCCCCGATTGCTCTGTTTGGCCGGGCGACCAACTCTATGAAGAGTCTTGGTGGTTCCAAACTTCTTCCATTTAAGAATGATGGAGGCCACTGTGTTCTTGGGGATCTTCAATGTTGCAGACATTTGTTGGGACCCTTACTCAGATCTGTGCCTCGACACAATCCTGTCTCGGAGCTCTACGGACAATTCCTTCGACCTCATGGCTTGGTTTTTGCTCTGACATGCACTGTCAACTGTGGGACCTTATATAGACAGGTGTGTGCCTTTCCAAATGATGTCCAATCAATTTAATTTACCACAGGTGGACTCCAATCAAGTTGTAGAAACATCAAGGATGATCAATGAAAACAGGATGCACCTGAGCTCAATTTCGAGTCACATAGCAAAGGGTCTGAATACTTATGTAAATAAGGTATTTCAGTTTTTTATTTGTAATAAATTGGCAAAAAAAATGTAAAACCTGTTTTTGCTTTGTCATTATGGGGTATTGTGTGTAGATTGATGAGGATTTTTATTTATTTAATCCATTTTAGAATAAGGCTGTAACGTAACAAAATGTGGAAAAAGTCAAGGGGTCTGAATACTTTCCGAATTCACTGTATATGAAACCGATTAGCAAGGCATATCGGTTTATCCTTCCTGCAGTATTATGTAAAAAGCATACATGACCATTCCTGCATGTACAAAACCCTCTCACAGACCTTCTTACAGGCTTTCAACTTAACATACTTAGGGCAACATTTTCATAGGACAAAATAATTGTGCAAAGTGCAAAAATGACCATACACACAATCATATTCTGACAGCTTGATTTAATTTTAGACAATTCTTCAACAATGTGCGTTATAAGATGAGTCGGTCTGTCTCCATAGTGACTGAAGTTCAGATGGAACGCCCTGTTGAGCCCAAGACCAGAGAGGAGTTATTCGAATGTGAGTAAATTGAGGCACACAACACACATTCATTTTCAATCTCTTTATTTCTCCTCTTCTTAGACTCTTGCCAGCTGACATTGGATCCCAATACAGTAAATTCATTTGTGTCTGTCTGCGGGGTACAGAAAAGTGACCACGAATGTTCCTATTCGGACCATCCAGTCAGATTGATCAACCACCCCCAGGTGCTGTGTAGAGAGGGTCTGTCTTGTGCCTGCTTCTACTGGGAGGTGGAGTGGAGTGGGCAATCCGCTAATACAGCAGTGTCAAATGAAGAGAGCAGGAAAGTAGGTTATCAGCATTGTTTTGGGGTGAATGATCAGTCCTGGAGGTTATACTGCTCCCCTATACTGCTCCCCTCCGCCCTACACTTGTTTCTTCCACAATAATGGAGAATGGACTCATATCAATGTTCCTTGTTCCTTTAGAGTAGGAGTGTACCTGAACCACAGTGCAGGAACTCTGTCCTTCTACAGCCACAGTGCAGGAAACTCTGTACAGCTTCTAGTGCAGGAATCTCTTCTAGTGCAGGAACTCTGTCCTTCTACAGCATCTCTAGTGCAGGAACTCTGTCCTTCTACAGCATCTCTAGTGCAGGAACTCTGTCCTTCTACAGCATCTCTAGTGCAGGAACTCTGTCCTTCTACAGCATCTCTAGTGCAGGAACTCTGTCCTTCTACAGCATCTCTAGTGCAGGAACTCTGTCCTTCTGCAGCATCTCTAGTGCAGGAACTCTGTCCTTCTACAGCATCTCTAGTGCAGGAACTCTGTCCTTCTACAGCATCTCTAGTGCAGGAACTCTGTCCTTCTACAGCATCTTCATTGGACACTGTGTTAACAAACCTCCAAATGAGCTTCAATGCCATACAACACTCCTTCAGTAGCCTCCAACTGCTCTTAAACACTAGTAAAACTAAATGCATGCTCTTCAATCGAACGCTGCTGGCACCCGCCCACCCGACTAGAATCACTACTCTCGACGGGTCTGACCTAGAGTATGTGGACAACTACAAATACCTAGGTGTCTGGTTAGACTGTAAACTCTCCTTCCAGACATTAAGAATCTCCAATCCAAAGTTAAATCTAGAATCGGTTTCCTATTTCGCAACAAAGCCTCCTTCACTCATGCTGCCAAACATGCCCTCGTAAAACTGACTATCCTACCGATCCTTGACTTCAGCAATGTCATTTACAAAATAGCCTCCAACACTCTACTCAGCAAAAAACAGTGCCATCTGTTTTGTCTCCAAAGCCCCATATACTACCCACCACTGTGACCTGTACGCTCTTGTTGGCTGGTCCTCACTACATATTCGTCGCCAAACCCACTGGCTCCAGGCCATCTATAAATCACTACTAGGCAAATCCCCGCCTTATCTTAGCTCATTGGTCACCATAGCAACACCCACCCGTAGTATGCGCTCCAGCAGGTATATCTCACTGGTCATCCCCAAAGCCAACACCTCCTTTGGCCGCCATTCCTTCCAGTTCTCTGCTGCCAATGACTGGAACAAATTGCAAAAATCTCTGAAGCTGGAGACACTTGTTTCCCTCACTAACTTTAAGCATCAGTTGTCAGAGCAGCTTGAGCAGATGGACCAGGTCACTCGCACCTGCACCTGTACACAGCCCATCTGAAATTAGCCCACCCAACTACCTCATCCCTATATTGTTATTTATTTTGCTCATTTGCACCCCAGTATCTCTATTTGCACATCATCTCCTGCACATCTATCATTCCAGTGTTAATACTAATTGTAATTATTTTGCACTATAGCCTATTTATTGCCTTACCTCCATAACTTGCTACATTTGCACACACTGTATATATATTTTCTGTTGTATTTTTGACTTTGTTTTGTTTTACCCCATATCTAACTCTGTGTTGTTGTTTTTATCGCACTGCTTTGCTTTATCTTGGCCAGGTCGCAGTTGTAAATGAGAACTTGTTCTCAACTGGTTCTCAACTTGTTCTCTCTCTGACACAATGACCCTCCTCCACAAATTCCAGACCACATTCACTCTGCCCCTATATCCTGGGTTATGGTTTGATTCAGCATCGTCTGAGTATAGTGATACCTATTCAGTAATACAGCTATTAGTCTGCTGGTATCAATGCATTGTGAGCTTTACTTGGAGGCCTTGTGACTATAAGAGATCAACTGTTTTACCTTAGTTAGGCAACATGTGGGCACATGACACACACACACACACACACACACCATAATCCAAAATTAAATACCTATTATTGTAAAGAACTTATGGATAGCTTCACATCATGTTTTAAAAAGTAGTTGCTCTCATGGAATGTTCGATATACAGAAACCAGACAAATGTAAAATGTAATGTACTTACTCCGTAGATGGTATTGATTGAGTGTGTCCATTCCTGTTTTTGTTTAAAAAATGCACAATATGAAAATATAGATACTTTCATATTGTGACTGGCAGGTGGCGCCCTTGTCATTGGTTATGGTATTACAGTTCTCAATTCTGTCTTGAAGTCGATTGTCATGTTTGCAGCAAATATCATCTGAACTAACACATCTGAATCCCAGGAGGTTGGTGGCACCTTAATTGGGGAGGACGGGCTCGTGGTAATGGCTGGAGCAGAATTAGTGGAATGGTATCAAATACATGAAACACATGATTGCCACGTGTTTGATGCCATTCCATTATGAGCCGTCCTCCCCTCAGCAGCCTCCTGTGGTCTGAATAGCCATGAGGAAATTTACTTGAGGTACAGCATACTAAACTTCTACAACATCCTTTAATAGCGTCATCATTCTGCATTGCACACCACACATTCACCCCAAATATATTATGGACTTATTTTTAAAAAAAAAATGCAATCACTTATATATGCCAAACCATTCATAACAAGCATTCTCTTTAACACAAATTCTAACCAAAAGCTACTATGACACAGCTTTGTTCTATTCCTTAAATATCTCAAAGTACTTGGTGTCCTAATCTTTGCCTTAACAAAACATTGGTAACATTTTATAATTATGATCATGAATAAACATGAATAAACTATTTCTAAACTATTACACATTTATTTGTAAACATTTATAAACATGAATAAGCATGTATAAACGCTTATTCATGAAAGTTTACGAAACATCAAATGTAGTTAACTCATGATACTCAATTACAGTATTTTAAATTATTTAATTTTTACAGTACAAGCACAACATATATGGAAAAAACTAGAACATCTTAGTTTTAAAGAGCAACACACTGTGTGATGTTTCTTTCAATGCTGAAGGCAATGCATCATGAACTGATGGCCCATCGACATCATCCAATCAGTTCCTGATGCAGTATCATCAACATCAGAAAGCTCTGCATTCAGTCATGGAAACCGGGGTTCCATTCTGGCTCAAAAAGAACCAACTGCAAGTGGGCAAATGAGGGCGTTAATACATGGTTAAAACAAGATTAGGAGAGGAGATGGACGAGTCATAGAGAAAAAATATACTTTTTCTACCCACTTTATTGGATAGCCCCCATAGTTGCTCTATAGAGACTCAAACTATCAACAAACTATCAACTGCAGCTTTGTTGGTATGGCACGACATGCCAGTGTTAGGGTTAGGTTTAGCGTTACGGTTAAGGTTAGGTTTTGGTATAGCATTGGAGTTATGAGGACTTAAATTAATATTTTATTTGTTGTATTTATTTTTAATGTATTATTTTTTCTCCCTGGGATGGAAAGGGACTGGGGTAGGTGGGGACGAGGGATGGAGCAGGTCATCTCTATTGACGCCTTGGAGACTGGGCGCCCCTCCAAAAACTTGTTCCAGCCAGGGACCTACTGTACTGGACTGTACTGTGGTGCAGGAGAGGCAAACAGCTGCGTTTAGCAGAACCCCAGTAGCCATTGTGAGAGGAAACACTGAACTGCTCACAGTTGCCAGCTGAGATTAGGCCAAATCAAAGCAACTCATCGGACGGCTGATGAAGTTGGACTTTGGTCCATTCCGTGGTGGTGTAGGAGACATTTCTGACTGTTTATACTCACGGGGGAGATTCTCATTTGGGCAAAAGACCGTCCTCTCCTCGACTCCTCCGTCCTCTCTCCTCCGTGACTCGGAAACCGATAAGTGGTTGAGTGGTCGAGGAGAGTATCAGTTAGTTAGTAGGCAAACGGAGGAGTGTCCCCGCCTCCTCGATAGCCTCCTCCCGCCGAAGAAGCACAAGAGTATCCTACTTGAGTCCTTCGCGGAAGAGTTATGGGATCTGCCACACCACCTTTGAATCTACTATTGTTTACTTGGAGGAGAAAAGGATGCACATATTTTAAAACGATATGCTACTTATCCCTTTATCGATAAAATGTCTAGGACAACTAGCTAAATGTCTTTTTACTACTTTACACATTTAATTTGGGATTCCACCCCTGTAAACATAATTTGCATGATGACGTGCGAGTGAAGAAGGATGGTCTCATTTCATACAAGCGCATTTGCTTCCACATTTCCTCTCCTCCCCTCCTCTCCTCGGTTACCTTTGACTTTTTTTAAAGGAGGCGAGGAGAGGACAGAGGAGTTGAGCAAACCAATAGAGAATCTCTCATAGGCTCCAACAGGGGCTCCTGAGACAGCAGTTGCACTTACCAGCCATTTCTGCCTGGCTCAAGTCACAATTATATTTGTGTGAGTGACAGATGATGTGTAAGTGGTGTTCATCCACCCCATGATTGACATGTCTATTTTTCACAAAAATTATTGCAGTGGTAGGGTACTCTAGTGTACATAACTCTTAGTTAGGATAAAACAGATGGATGCATTGGGATCCATGTTATAGAATCTGCATTATTTTGTGTTTTCCACTCTGAACGAGAGGGCGTATGAGCAGACAGACTGCAGAACCTCTCCAGGTCAATGTGAGAAACCATAAGACATCACAGTTGCCTGCAGAGATTACTCAGTCTATCCATGGAGCCCCATGTTACACACACACGGACACACATACACTCAGCTACAATGCCCTTGTCTTTCTCAGGAGATCGTTCACTTTGATCCGATGAATCCCAATCTGTCCCCAAAGCGCCGACACCTGGGTCATGTTCATTAGAGCACACAACAGAAAACGTTTTAAACATTTTGAAACAAAAATGTGTTTAGTCCAGGTAGTCCCTCCCTGTTTTAGTTCTTTCCACTTGGTGCCTAATGAACATGAACCTAGCCACTGTGACCTCATCTCACCAGATGTGGCCACTGATCGGATCACAGGACGTATTTAAAAATACCTGGGTTGTGTTCAGTAGGAACACACTCCAAAACGGAGTGAAACATGAAGGTATTATCTGTACTTGTCCAATAAGAAACACTAATTTTCATTTTCCATCACAAAACGTTTTAAAACAGTGTGCCGCAATGAACACAACCCAGAATCTTATTAAAGGGTTGCCCAAACCACAATCCACATTAACACCGAGCATGGAGATTCTATTGGCAGCGGTGATACTCTCTCTCTTTTGAAGCCAAGCAGGACTTAAAAGCCAATGACAGGCTGGTAGCTGAGTTGGAGGAGGACTACTATGGGCAGTTCTCTGTCCCTCGGATTGAAACATATACATATGTAAACGGCCATAACAATAGAAGTGTGCCGTAAACAAACAGCAGTGAACCTAATCCGCTCACCCCTCAAACCATGAAGGAGGGGTCGGATGGGGGGGCGTTAAATCCCACTTCCAGCTGGTGTGCAAAAAGGCGTCTCCCCGCCGGTGGCAGCTGGCGCGTGCCCCCTGTCCTTAGAAAGACCCCTCCAGGAGACCACTCAACCCCCCCACCCCCCTCACCCCCAGGCCGCACCCCAATCCATCCAGAAGGTTCATCCACCGCCACTCGTTACCATAGGGAACGGGGGTCCCCCATTGTCAGAGAGCTCTGGGTCACCTTAAAAGTCACGGTCCCTGGCCTTTTGACACCTCCGGACCACTGCAACAAATTGAGAGGGATAGGGCAAAGGAAAGAGGGGGAATAGAGGAGTTGGGAAGAGAGAGAGACACACTTTCAGAGAATATATTCAACAGTGACCAGTAGCACATGGCAATGTTCCTAAACCAGATCAGACTATTTGTCCTGGATCAGGTGATTTAGAACTAAATGTAAACCAGATCAGACTATTTGTCCTGGATCAGGTGATTTAGAACTAAATGTAAACCAGATCAGACTATTTGGCCTGGATCAGGTGATTTAGAAGTAAATGTAAACCAGATCAGACTATTTGTCCTGGATCGGGTGATTTAGCAGTAAATGTAAACCTAGAGCAGTACATTTGTTTGGAGATACTGGAAGATATTTCAGTTTGGTTTTAACTGTTGAATTTATTCATTTCCAACACCTAAAATGTGCCTCTACTGAAATGAACTCAAATGATTCCAGTTTAACTTCAATTCAAAAGCATTGAACTTTTCTCCTTTCTGGTTCATTGTTAATTCAACACTTTGTCCACTAACTTTGTGGATGTCAGATACAACTAAAAAGCTACAGTATAAGGACATAATTCAAGAAGTTTTAAGGGGAAGGATACTTGTTGAACTGCATTGTTGAGCTTTCTATAGGCATAAATACTTTCTAATGATTTTTGCTTATACCATGAAGTGACCAGAGTACAATTTCCCAGCTGTATATGCAGATATTATGAAAAAAATAGGAATCAGGCCTAAAATGTTTATTGAATAATTACTGTCCAATCACAACAACATGCTATCTGCATACTGTATTAAGTGAAATCAAACATGATCTAGTCTTTAAAATATAACTTACACACAACACAATGCTATTCATTGCAATTTTGGGAGTGATGACAAAGAATTGGGTCTTCTCAAGTAATGAGAGCATTGTTATTCACTCAATCGACTGAGTCTTTTTGACAGTCCTAGCCTCGTAAGCTACAAGCCCCGCAGAGCACAGCAGGACTCGCACGCTCGGCACCATCTGTCAGAACAGTGGAGTTTGCCATAACAGTACCCGCCCCGCACACGCTTTAGTTCGAACAGTAAACATTACAACAAAACGCATATGCGTTGTTTAATGGCCTCGCTTGAGCAGGTTTGACTTTTCAAAACATTGAGTATGACAGGCTTCAAAATCGATGGCAAATGTATTCATCCCTATGGTTTTTGGTAATTGGATAATACTGACGTAAACGTATTGAATGGATATGCACACATATTACATTTAGTAAAAAAGAGGGGGAAAATAAGCTTTCAAGCGAGATAGATGCCTTACTTGAAGGGTACATGTATTTTGGTGTGTGGAGGGTATGAGGCTGATGTACATGCAAACGTTGAGCTACTGTTTGACGGACATTTTGTTTATCAAAGTGAAGTTATCCAGATGTGGTAGTTATCACAGCATACAGTATACAGTAGTGGCTAATGTTACCATTGGCATTTACTGATAACAATACACTTTATTATGACATTAAAGAGACTAACGAAACTTTTGCTCTAGGGGCCCTATTTTAGCAAACCTAAAGCAATGGTAAATCTAAGCGCTATAGGTTCAGGGGTGTGTCAGAAATATTTGTGCTATTTTCACTATTACAATTATCGGCGCACTTGCTGGTGTTTTGCCGCTAAAGGGATGGGTTTTGATGAATAAACAAGTTGTGGGTGTGTTGAGGCTTGGCCCCTCACTGGCCAATCAGAACGTGCTCCATGGCGAAATATGTGGTTGCTTCAAGTTGTGTATTTAGGGTATTTTATGTATTGCCTTGGAATCAACTCCAATTCCAATGTTAGTCCATTATAGTTTGTTAAATGACTTACCGAAATGAAATAACAAAATGTAGACCTATTTTACCTTTGCTAAATACATTAACTTGAACTCATTTGCAGTCCACATTGTTCTAAGTAATTGCATGGCTTCAATAGCATTCACACTGATATAGGGGCTAGGCCTACTGTAAATTGCATTATGGCTGAGTGTGGGCATGCAAAACATTGTCAATAAGCAAGATTACATTCATTATTGATAAGGCCTAAAAAGAGAACGAATAATTCGAATCAAATTCTGAACAAAACGAAACAACAACTCGTTTTAAAAAGGCTATGTCACACTTACAGGCGCCATCATTTCTCCCCGTGGTCATATATAATATTAAAACAATGCAGACTATGGATGGTTTTACTCACATCCAAACTTTTCACAGTAGCCGAATCCAATATACGTAGATCCAATATAAAGAGAAAGGGAGAACGTCCACTTACCGTTATACTGCTCCCAAATATATTTTATGAACATAATCAGAACCATCTTACAGATCAGATCATATTCACACATCTCCCGGAGTTGCATTGCATGTGCGCCACGGTGATGTCACCATAAAACCAGGAAGGTGAATCATTCTAATAGTTTTGGGTTGTAATAAAATTAAATAAAAAACAAGCAATCCGTTTTTTTTAAACGGCAACAAAAATCATATAAAATGTCATGATATCATAAAATCCCCAGGATAAAAAAAACACACATTGCTGTTGAACCAGCCTTCATTATAGTAAGCCTAGGGGAGTGCTTGGGTTTTTACATATGAAACGGAAAACAAGCAATTGTCACAGGAAAATAACTTCTAAATACAAGGTTCACTGGTACCGAGGTTCTCATCTCTCATTTCATGATGGGCCTGGTCACATAGCCTACATCATGGAAGGGGTTTTACGCACGTCCAAAACGGGACCTGCATTTGTAAAATAATGTGGGCATGCCTACAATGCATATATAAAAAGGGAATGGCAGCTCAATGTTTTGTTTCTAAAGCTTTGGTGAGTAAGATTTATTTCCAAGCGGTCTCAGGAGCCAAGCCCTTTATCGACAGTCTTGACTACTTCGCGACTGCATTGGTCAGGACAAAAAAAAAGAGCCTGAATTGAGAGGAGGGGAGGCTATGCTTGGTTTTTAATAAAATAAAACGAAATCGGATAAAACATTAGTTTAAAAAAAAAATGTTTCTAAATACAAAGTATACAGGCACCAAAAGAAGATTAAGGGTACTCTTGTTCCATGCACATTTAGGCAGTGGGCTTCACGGCTGGATAGGCTGAGTTTCCACTGTCTAAATTCATGCCATAACCAACTGCGTTACCGCTAAAACTAGCTTTTGGTTGGTCTTAAATATCCCTATCAGCTCTGCCTGAAATTAGCACTATTTGGATCATGTTTTTAAGGACACACCTCAAATATTTCCACCCCACCTATCTGAGCGCAATGAACTGATATAAGACAGGTAAATTGCCGAACCTGGCTTTAATGCTGGAAGTTGCCAGTGCAACAGTTTTTACAGCTGAAAATAGAGCCCTACGGGTGCTCTTGAAACAAAAGGGGTCCACCAAATGGACAGTCAGAAATATTTTATGTATTTGAACCATACAGCCACATTCAAGCCAAAACTTGTCGTAATTATCTACATTTCCATAATAAATAAACGTTCATAGTGTATCTTTAACAAACATCTGCATAATGCATAATGCAGCAGCAAGAAACCCTTAAGCAACATATTGTCATCATTAATAAACACCTCAAGTTATCCATTACATTTGCGTTCAGTTGACTATGAAGACTACGAAGGCCAACCTTACTGCCACTTTCCATAATTTTTACTGGGTAGTGCGATTGTCACTAGAAGAAAAGGAACTGTACCCATGCACTGTTTTGTGCCTCTGTATTTTTCCGTATATCTTTTCATCACCCCCACTTTTTTCCAATAAGAATAAGATAAGTGTGTCGGTTGGTGGTCATTCTCAAAGGGCTACTGTACAATGGCCCCTTCCATGCGAATTATGAGGAGATTCGGCGATGGACTTGCCTCCTGGAGAGGCTATTGTATTGTTCGGTTGGGGCCGTCGGTGGGGTAAGGAACTGAACTGGACCGGAGAGGTGATGGAGGGGGACGGATACACACCCCTGGAGCACACCCCTTGCCCTCCTTACGCTCCTCGGGGCCAGATCCCAAGACCTCGGGGCTGCGGGTTGCCCACAAACAATTGCAATCTGCATGAGCGGAGATGACATTCGTGATTTGTTCCAGGCCTGAGGTTCTGAGTCCTTTCTTGCCGTTAACGAGGGAAGACGGTGGGAAGACAAAGCTAAATTGGCGCGTCTGTATTGGCAATGGATACCGAACTTGGCCCCCCTATGGTTCTGCATTGTCTTGTCACAAGAACTGAAAATAAAGACAATATGATTTGATTCTGGTACCGTGCACTCTAAAGGCCCTGAGACGTGACAGTGAGGTCTCCCAAGAGTAAGGCGGTGCTCTCTAATCTTTTGAGAGCTATTGAGTTCAACAGTATGCACTGTTCTGTCGTTGTATTAGTTCTCATGGAGAACTTGGAACACTTCTACTGACCAGTTATATTTCTTAGGAACACATGGTCTTCCCAGTGAGTTTGTGTACTTACACGTAAAAGCTGCAATTGGCTTTTAAAACAAAGCAGGCTACTATTAAGGCTACAAATAGGCTACTATGCAAGACATTCAGTTTGCATTCATGATCATTTTGTGTCCGCACAGACTCTAATATTTGACAGGATTTCTGTTAACATCGGACGTGGGTCAAATACATACGTGCCAAATACATTCAAATACTTATTGCACAATTGTTTTAAATATTTATTCCCCATATTTGAATGGAAGTCATCAATTCACGTGAAGCCCATTACAGGGAGTTCATTGGCTCTTGTCCAAATGGAATGTGAACAGAAATATGTAATTTCTTTCAGCCTTTTCCACTATACACACAAATTAAAAGATATGGTGAAAATAGTAGGGTAAAGGATAAATCAGCTTGAGGTCCCAATTCATTATTTATTTCAATACTGGATCGCAAGAACAAACACCAAATGCCATATTGAGCACGACAGAGACGGAGTATGTATGAGCATCAAATAGTTATAAATGAGTAATGCTTAATACTGTAGTTAGAGTACACTGTGGATATGCACCTAATTTCACATTGCTCCCATTACAATTTTAGTGTAATCTCTTTGATCATGAATACACCGAGGTCTTCATTCATACCAAATATACAGAATAGCCCTCAAATTAGAATACAATATAATCTGTGCCGGAAAATACAGATTTTCTTACCTTAGCCCTTGCTACGAAACACGGGTCTGTGATACCTTCACAGGAGCGGGCTTGCTCTGGCCCTCTCTCTCCCTCACCCACCTATGCACAGTCTGGGAGTGCTTTTACCCCCAAACCCAACGTTGCTCTTACTAGACCATGTGCCCACAAGTTTTCCCTCCCTGTTCCATCCACTCCAGGCTGATGGGGGGGAATCTAACAGGCCTATGGCGCAGTTCAGGTGCACACAGCTCATACCAAACATTTTATGTAATATTTGGGAAGGCCCATGTGTGATCCATGCTTGAGCAGAATGATCAGTACAACTTCGGTACTTGTGATCTCCTACACAACACTATTCAAGTCAGAAATGCCCCCATCGATGGTAGATATTTTCCACTTTTTATCCAATGGAGGGAGTTTTATTATGCCACAGTGCTGCGATATATTACATTCCCCCCCCAAAAAATCTAAATGTGATATTTAGATCATGCTGGCTACTGCAAACATGCATTTTGTGTCTAGAGACAATATAAAATATACAGTTGGTTAAGATGCAACATGTGTATACAGTGCCTTCGGAAAGTATTCAGACCCCTTGACTTTTTCCACATTTTGTTATGTTACAGCCTTATACTAAAATTGATTTATTTTGTTTTATTCTCATCAATCTACACACAATACCCCATAATGCCAAAACAAAAATAGGTTTTTAGAAATGTTTGCTAATTTATTAAAATAAAAAATTGAAATATCAAGTATTCACACCCTTTACTCAGTAACTTTGTTGAGCCTCCCTTGGCAGCGATTACAGCGTTGAGTCTTCTTGGGCATGCACACTACAAGCGGTGGTGTGCACACCTGTATTTGGGAGTTTTTCTCCCCTTCTTCTCTGCAAGATCCTCTCAAGCTCTGTCAGGTTGGTTGGGGAGTGTTGCTGCACAGCAATTTTCAGGTCTCTCCAGAGATGTTCGATCGGGTTCAAGTCCGGGCTCTGGCTGGGCCACTCAAGGACATTCAGAGACTTGTCCCGAAGCCACTCCTGCATTTTCTTGGCTGTGTGCTTAGGGTCGTTGTCCTGTTGGAAGGTGAACCTTCGCCCCAGTCTGATGTCCTGAGCACTCTGGAGCAGGTTTTCATCAAGGATCTCTATTTAGAGTATCATAGAAAAGGGTCTGAATACTTATGTAAATAAGGTATTTCAGTTTTTTATGTATTAATAGATTTACAAGAATTTCTAAAAACCTGTTTTCGCTTCGTCATTATGGGGTATTGTGCGTAGATTGCTGAGGATTAATTTTCATTTAATCCATTTTAGAATAAGGCTGTAACGTAACAAAATGTGGAAAAAGTCAATGGTCTGAAAACTTTCCGAAGGCACTGTGTGTATATTGTATATATCTATCTCAGTGGCGGTCGGTGCCAATTAAGATGAGGGAGGATGATAATTTTTTTATGAGCTTGGCCTTATTTCTATTACAGCATATTGGATGACTGTCATTCATATTACATTCACCCAGTTCAATGTAACATCGATAGATTTAGGCTACTACATGATACTCACCTATTTCCCTATACCCATCAGGAGGTTTGCTACAACCCAGCCTATGAATGAAAGTTTACAACGTAGGTGCACACAGGTCGAGAGAAATATTTGAGGGGACAGACAATGACACATTCAATACCGCCTTGCGCACTCTTGCCTGCACCTAGCTGATCTAGGGTGTAATCATAAGTCCACAGTTTTGCAAACAGAGTTTTTTCTATTGGACAAATTCAGGTATGTTTATCCCCTTTTTGCTCCGTTTGCTTCCATTTAATAAATGTTTTTCAACAGAATCGGCGGAATGAATGCACCCCTGATCACCCGCAAACAGCTCACTTTCACAGCCACATACAAACAACTCGTTGTATTCCTTCTCGCATCTGCACGTTCTCCTACTCTCACCTTTTCCCTCCGCTTGTGGACTTCAATGCACAACACATCAGCTGTCTGTGACCAAGTGAAAATATCTTTTCAAGCCGATCTTCATATCCATCAACCGCTACACACATGCCACAACAACCGTTCTCACCATATTAGCTAAAGTAACATCATAGTCAACATAGCTAATAGAACTAATGCGTTAGTAAACCTGCTACAATCATGCAGTACAGTGTACAGTTTAGCAGTTAGCAGTTACACCGGCGGGCCCCGGTGGAAATAAATTAGTAAAACCAAAAGCTTACCTTGACTTGGAAGAGTTCCAGTGTTGGATAGTCATAGCCAGCTAGCTAACATAGCATCCCTGTGTTTGAGCCGGGTGTTTGAGTAGCTAACTAGCTAACTGCATTTGCTAGCTAAGTGAGTGAAAATGAAAGTAAAAAATAAATTGACCAAATATAATTATCTCTCTCTCTCTCTTGCTCCTCCTTCATCTTTGAAGAAATACATTTGTTAAAAGCTGTTCAACTATTGTTTTTCTCTCTCTTTGAGTCAACTACTCACCACATTTTATGCACTGCAGTGCTAGCTAGCTGTAGCTTATGCTTTTCAGTACTAGATTAATTCTCCTGATCCTTTGATTATTGGGTGGACAACATGTCAGTTCATGCTGCAGAGGCTTTGTTGAAGATGTCCTCCGGAGCTCTTGTCATAATTACTGTGTAAGTCTATTATGGAAGGGGTGAGAACCATGACCCTCCTAGGTTTTTGTATTGAAGTCAATGTACCCAGAGAGGATGGAAGCTAGCTGTCCTCCTGCTACACCATGGTGCTACCCTACAGAGTGCTGTTGAGAGCTACTGTAGATCTTCATTGCAAATAGTGTGTTTTAATCAATTATGTGTGACATGTAATTATATTTAGTGTAGTTTTTATGTATTTTTATATTTCAATGTTTTCACTAGTTTTATTTTTTATGAAATTCACTGAGGAGTATGGGTCCTTCCCTTCCTCCTCCGAGGAGCCTCCACTGAGAATACGAGTGGCCTTGCAAAGTATTCATCCCCCTTGGTGTTTTTCCTATTTTGTTGCATTACAACCTGTAATTTAATTGATTTTTATTTGGATTTCATATAATGGACATAACGAAAATAGTCGAAATTGGTGAAGTGAAATGAAAAAAATAACTTGTTTCAAAAGATTCTAAAAATAAATAACGGAAAATGGTGCGTGCATATGTATTCACCTCTCTTTGCTATGAAGCCCCTAAATAAGGATCTGGTGCAAACCAAATTACCTTCAAAAGTCACATAATTAGTTAATATAATGTCCACCTGTGTCACATGATCTGTCACATGATCTCAGTATATATACACCTGTTCTGAAAGGCCCCAGAGTCTGCACACCACTAAACAAGGGCAGCCAGCCAAGCAAGCAGCACCATGAAGACCAAGGAGCTCTCCAAACAGGTCAGGGACAAAGTTTTGGAGAAGTACAGATAAGGGTTTGGTTATAAAAAAATATCCACAACTTGAACATTACCCACGGAGCACCATTAATCCATTATTAAAAAAATTTAAATTATATGGCACAACAAACCTGCCAAGAGAGGGCCGCCCACCAAAACTCACGGACCAGGCCAGGAGGGCAATAATCAGAGAGGCAACAAGAGACCAAAGATAACCCTGAAACGAGCTGCAAAAGCTCCACAGCAGAAAAATTGAGTATCTTGTCCATAGGACCACTTTAAGCCGTACACTCCACAGAGCTGGGCTTTACGGAAGAGTGTCCAGAAAAAAGCCATTGCTTTAAGGAAAAAAATAAGCAAACACGTTTGGTGTTCGCCAAAAGGGCATGTGGGAGACTCCCCAAACATATGGAAGAAGGTACTCTGGTCAGATGAGATAAAAATTGAGCTTTTGGCCATCAAGGAAAAACGCTATGTCGTAAAAAAAAAGAAGGCGCAATCCCCTAACACCTCCTCATCACCCCGAGAACACACCAGACCCGCCACAGTGAAGCATAGTGGTGGCAACATCAAATGCCTGTGGTCAGAATTGAAGGAATGATGGATGGTGCTAAATACCAGGGAAATTTTGAGGGGGGGGGGAAAACCTTTTTCAGTCTTCCCAGAGATTTGAGACTTGGATGGATGTTCACCTTCCAGCAGGACCATGGACCCTAAGCAGACTGCTAAAGCACACTTGAGAGTGTTTAATGGGAAACATTTAAATATCTTGGAATGGCAAGTCAAAGCCCAGACCTCAATCCAATTGAGAATCTGTGGTATGACTTAAAGATTGCTGTAGCATCAGGTGGAACCACATCCAACTTGAAGGAGCTGAAGCAGTTTTGCGCTTGAAAGACTGGGCGAAAATCCCAGTGGCTAGTTATGCCACGCTCCAGTTCTCATTTTTTGTCTTATTTCTTCTTTGTTTCACAAGAAAAATATTTTGCATCTTCAAAGTGGTAGGCATGTTGTGTAAACCAAATGATACAAACCTACGTCCCCAAAATCCATTTTTTAATTCCAGGTTTGTAAGGCAAAAAATAGGAAAAAATGCCAAGGGGGGGTGAATACTTTTTCGCAAGCCACTGTAGATAGATCAATACACTACATGACCAAAAGTATGTGGACACCTGCTTCGTCGAACATCTCATTCCCAAATCATGGCCATTAATATGGAGTTGCCACCCCCCCCCCCCCTTTGCTGCTATAACAGCCTCCACTCTTCTGGGAGAATTTCCAACTAGATGATAGGAACATTGCTGGCGGGGGACTTGCTTCCATTCAGCCACAAGAGCATTAGTGAGGTCGGGCACTGATGTTTGGCGATTAGGCCTGGCCGCGCAGTTCGGCGTTCCAATTCATCCCAAGGTGTTTCGATGGGGGTTGAGGTCAGGGCTCTGTGCAGGCCAGTCAAGTTCTTCCACACGCCGTCATCACAAACCATTTCTGTATGGACCTTGCTTCGTGCGCCGGGGCCTTGTCATTCTGGAAACAGGAAATGCCAAGGGGGGGTGAATTACTTTCGCAGCCACTGTAGCAGTTGACTAGGACAGGAAGCTCTAGCAGGCCAGACAATTTGATGAACTGACCTTGTTTGGAAAGGTGCATCCTATGACGGTGCCCACGTTGAAAGTCACTGAGCTCTCAGAACGGACCAATCTACTGCCAATGTTTTTCTATGGAGAGATTGCATAGCTGTGTGCTCGATTTTATACACCTGTCAGCAATGGGTGTGGCTGAAATAGTCGATTTCCACTATTTTGAAGGGTGTCCACCTACTTTTTGCCATGTAGTTTATATATAAAATGTGTTCTATAGTTTGTACCATACAACCTGGCTGAATGGCACTACGCTCGCTGCATTGCAACATTCAAAGTAACATTCAAAGATAGTATCAAAAAAGCTGGTCCACCACACCATTATCACTGTTGCTATCACATTATCCTGTAAGGATATGTTGTCAATCCAAATAACTAATTTGCTTCTGTATATGTGACGGAGTGGAAATACCGCCCCATCCAGGTCGCTAACTCGCAGCCCTATGCACCGTAACAAAACATACGCAAGATAGCACCATCCATACCACTGATTCAAAGAAAGCAAGGCATTTCTGATCCAGGGCTACAATACCTCAGGTCCTCGTAAGGCAGTAGAAATGTCCTTAGCCCATCCGCTTCATATAGACCATGTATAAGTTGACTGTGATGTCATTATTGACGTCATTAATGTCTCGGCCTGTAGACCAGTGCTCATTTTAAGATCTAAATCTATCTATCTCAATTGTTATGCAAATAAAGGCATATAAGATTGTAGGCCTGCAAAAATAACTGAGTAAGACAGGTAGCCTAGAGGTTAAGAGCGTTGGCAACAATATCGAAAGGTCTCTGGTGTCTAACACTGTATTTCTGATCAATTTGATGTTATTTTAATTGACTCAAAAATTGAAAAAAATGACCTTTCTAAGTGACCCCAAACTTTTGATGGTAGTGTACATGGATAGGATTTTTGTTAAACACCATTTTATTTCCTTGGTCACTGATAAATGTTGGTTTGGTCAAAGGGGACAGAATGTCTTGCTTTCTAAGTGCAAACCCTTATCACGATGGCCTTACAGCCGGTGACCCTTCCCACACTTCTGGCTTTGCACTCAAACGGTTTGTCCCCTCTCTATCACACACTGAGTTCTGTCCCTGAGTTCTGTCCCCTCCTCAAACACCTGACATTATTCACAAGGCCCTACGTTGCATAACTCTGCTGAGATTACAACTTACAACCCGTTCCATTCGCCATCACCAATTGCATATTGGCAATAAATGGTGGTCAACATTGGTTATCCATCTAAATGGACTGAGAGTGTAAAGCCGATAGTACATCGCAATTTGTTTGGGCAGCATTGTCAAGCAATGGATGCATTACTAATTGCCTTAAAATCTCCATTGAAAATGAGGCAACTTTTGACATCCCTCCCCAATGAAATTGCATACATGGCCCCCCCTGCTTTATGCAAAAGTTTGGTACTAATGTGAATGAATGACTAAAAAGGGTACTCCGGGATCAATACAAGTATAAACGCTTCTTTTTTTGGTACTGGGGAAATGTGATACACAACAAATTTTGCCTTACGCATCTGATGTGCCACCCCAGTCTACCTTTAGGGGTCATATATAGGTGTTAGTATTATCTAAGGCCATGCTATTGCATCTTTTTCTTTCTATTGAAAAACCGGGGCCCCAAACGGCAAACTGCGTAAGGAAGCGCCAATATTTAGTTGTGTTGTTTAACCCCTGCCCCCTGGCCTTTTTTGGGAAAAAAAATTAAAAAATGTTTTTTAATATGGGTTTATGGGTAATTAGGCGTTGTTAAATTGTAATTACTCATTTTTCCAGCCCCATTTAAATTTAAAAGGGGAAAACATAAAAAATAACAAGCGTTTTCCCCCCCCCTGTTGCAAACAATGGGCTAAAATTAACCCTCCAAATTTCTAGGGCAAGCCTGGCAAGGCGCCCCATATTCCTTTAATTTTTCCGGGGGCAAAGTGTTTGGGATTTCTTTGGACAACATTTTGGAAAAAAGCTTTTTTGGGGCCTTTGGACCAGGGAACTAAGGGCCCTGACATTTATTGTTTTTTTTTTCAAAAATATGGGGAAAAACAAATCTGCAAAAAAAGTAGAAGGGGCCCCAAAAACAAACCAGCCCATGCAAATGGGCTTTAAAAAAATAAAAACGACCGAATTTAAGAACTTTCATATTTTAAAAATAATTTTTTTAGTAGAATTTAATAAACGTTACGAAAAAACCATCCCCAAAGGTCCCGGCCCGGGTTGGAAAAGTGAGGGAAAAGGGGTGGAAGGGAAATTTAACCCCCCTCAATCCATTTGGGTGACTTTCCCTCTTTTGGGAAAAAATTTGTTTTTAACCCCCGGGGTTTTGGCATAAAGGGTAAAAATTTAAAAACCCAAGGCCCTTATTTTGGCCTTTGTTAAAAAACCCCCCCCAACAACCAAGGCAAAGGTAATCCAAACCCCAAAATAATCATTTCTGGGCAAAAAAGGACAATGGGGGGGCCCCTTTTAGGGGGGAAAATTTTTCTGTTTTTCCCCCTTTAATTTTTTCGAAAATGGCCGGGTTTCAAGACTTATAAAATTTTAAAAATTATTAGTATAATTTTCATTTCCTTTCAACACAACTCTCCCCATTAGATCTGAGAGGGCCGGGTTTTGTATAGGATTTTTTTATGGGGGAAAAGGGGGTTGTGTATAATAGGGCCCCGGGGTCCCTCCAAATTTTGTGCTTTCCCCAAACAAAGCCCCTCCTCGTACGGGACCGGCCAAAAAAAGGCGAAAAATTGAAAGAACCAAAACAGGGGGAAAAAGTGCTCCAACACGCCCCCCCCCCCAAACACAGACCCACACAGCAATAAAAACCAAAAGGCAAAAACACTTCAACATTTAAACCAAAAAACGCATAACAAGACTGGAATTTGGGGGGAAAAACCCCCCCAGGGAGGGGGTAAACCCTGGTTTCCCCCAAAAAGGTGCAAATTCCCCTTGTTTGTTTAAAATTGTTCCAAGAATATGCAACCTACCCCATGAGTCTGAAAAATTTTTTTTTTTCACTCAGCACTGACTCACTTTAATTGCTGTAATACCTTTTCTTTTCCCCTTAAGCCTTAGGGGGGAAAGGGGCCCCTTAAAAAACAAGGAAATAAAACCCTTGGGGCCAGATCTTTAAAACTTTCCCCTTGTTGCGTTTTCCTCCAAAAAGCTTCATGCCCCCGTAATTAGAAAAAAAAAAAAAGGAAAAACCCCCTGCTTATCCTATTTTGGGCTGGCTTAAAAAAGCCACTTCCATTTCCCGAACTTAAATGAATTTTTTTGCTGATTTTAATTTTCTTTTGGTCCCCTCAATTAAAGATTGTTTGCCCCAAAATCAATGCCAACGGGGGAATTTCTTACCGTTGTGTGGTGCTACACTCTGTATCGCCGAAAAAGGAACACTATAGCTAAAATGGGGTGTGACGCCCGGCTTTTGTGATAGCTCTAGTTTAGCCAAAAATGTTTACCCCACTGACACAATTAATACTTTTTAAATCAATGCTAATTTGGTAATTGTATGTTTATGCTGGTTGTAAAAGATAATATTTGTCTTGTTCCATCTTTTTGAAGGACTACATCCATAATACCTCTCTCATGCATTGTGCATATAATCATCCAATAATTTCAAAACTTATTAAACCAACCCATTGAATTATGTGAAATAAAGTACTGTAGCAAATTTAGGGGGTAGCCTGAACATCTTGACTATGTTGTATATTGTTGTGCTAAGGTCGCTACAGTACCATCTGGCATACTTGTGCCAATTTAGCAGGATTGAGGTAGATACCACATTCAGCAGTAATAACTTATTGTATGAAAAAGACTGCTGTCAAATAAAATGCTATCTAGAAATGTCCTAAACATTTTACAGTGTCACATTTGAGATCGACCACTTTATGTTATATCAACGGGTTAGTATTTTGTAAGCTTGTAAGTTGTTTGTTACTTTGATTTACTGATAGTATTACATCAGTAAGATTCAGTACATTTTCATTTTGCCTAGTATTACAGTATATATCCAGAGTAAAGGATCAAGCAACAGCCATAGAAAACTGGAATTATCTTTACAGGTCAAATAATTGTAATATCAAGGCATGACTATCAAGATTAAAATATGTGTCATTTTACAATTATAACTAGCTGCAATTAGTAGTATTAGTAGTAAAGAACTCATGAAAACCTAAAAAATACACAAATCAAATTGACACACTGATTAACTATATTGTTGGGGGATTATCAATTAAAAAGAGAATCATAACTACTTCAGTTAACCTTTTGGCATGAGGTAGGCAATACACTCCTGTGTTATGACTGTAACCATTCATACAGTATATAATTAAAAAGTTTCACATTAAATTAGCAAACATTTACGAGATGAAAGAAAGTGGGGAGAACAGAGAGGGAGAGAGGGAGAGATTGAGGAGGGAAAAATACATAGAGAAAGAAAGGGGGTACCTCTTGCATGCATCGCAGTGGAGTGGTGTGGCAACAGCCCGGACAGGTGTATCGCTCCAGTACTCCAAGGCAACACTGATTCAGACAACGAGAAAGAGAAAGAGATAGATAGATAGAGAGAGAGAGAGAGAGAGAGAGAGAGAGAGAGAGAGAGAGAGAGAGAGAGAGAGAGAGAGGGGGGGGGGGGGGGGGGGGGAGGGATAGGGAGCGAGAGGAAGGGAGGAAGAGAGAGGACAAGATATACAGAGAAAAGGAAGGAGAAAACAAGAAGTCTTCCAGCCTCGGTTCTTGATGCTTCTTCTCTCCTGGCAGCTTGGCTGAGAGGGAGTGGTGGGCGGTACCATAAGCTCCTCCCTCCTCCTATCTCCTCCAATGGCTGAAACCCCCTATCTATCTGTGCGTTATAGTGCAGCAGCGACTGAGAGCAGCCTCCTCCTCTCATCTCCCTCCAACTCCTGAGAGGGTGAAATGGCAGGAGGACTGGGAGGTAGTGACTAGTGACCACTGTCTGGGCAGTAAGCCTGCTAATATCCGCCCTATCCCGCTCTCTCATTAATATCTGTTCCTTGGCAACCCTCTGAATGGACATAGTGTATCTAGTCAGTACAGTACTATGTATGTATGTATTTCGGTGTGTGTGTGTGTGTGTGCACGCAGGCACGTGTGCATTTGTAGGTGAATGCCAGTTAAAAAAGAGGAAGAGATCATTTTTATCATTTGAAACGTCTCCCCTCCACTCCCTCTATTTTCCTCCCTCTCTCTTTCTCTCTATCCCTCCTTGCACCCAGGCCCAACTGATCTATCCTTACATTAATCTTTCTCCTGCTTTATTGGATACATGCTGCAGGATGAGTATTGATCCCCCCCCCCCCCCCTTTCTTTTAATCTCTCCTCTTCTCTCTGAAGAGTCCATAGTGTGAGAGGAACACTAGAAAAAAATACATGTTTACAAAATTACAGAATGGATGGGACGCAAGAGAGAAAACATGAATTTTTCTGCAAATTACTGTAGATGAGTACTGTAACCATGGGGCATCTTAAGAACTCCACTGGCATCATTATAAAAGCTACCAGAGTACACCACAGTCCTAACCTAAAGAGACACTGTAATTTAACTTACCAAAGAAGACAAACAATATTTGGAGTTGTTGCAGAATATAGCCATTTGAAACTGACCTGTAAGTGAGTTGATAGGTAAAAACATGGTCTCCCCCAAAAATCTTTCACTAATATTATTTAATAAAATCAGTGATTTCCTCAAAGAATGGTTGTAGACGTGTTCCTAGAAATCAGTCCTAACTGACATAGCACACCCATATCAAACCGCACCCCCAAGAAGCAAATCTTGTTTTTCTTAATGAGTAGCAGAAAAGCCCAGGCAAAATCGGTCAGTTCAGCCCCCCTTTAAAGTATTCAAATAGGGCCCACCCGCAGGGCACAAACTGGTTGAATCAACGTTGTTTCAATGTCATTTGTCAAAATATTGTGACATGGAATCCACATAGAAAATACATTAGATTTGAAAAAAGTAATTATCGTAAACTGTTGTTTTGAGGGTGACCTTTTCAACCACAGGATTACGTCATCATGGTAACCAAATTTCAACATAGACAAACCTACAGTGGCTTGCGAAAGTCTTCACCCCCCCTTGGCATTTTTCCTATTTTGTTGCCTTACAACCTGGAATTAAAATGAATTTTGGGGGGGTTTGTATCATTTGATTTACACAACATGCCTACCACTTTGAAGATGCTAAATATTTTTTCTTGTGAAACAAACAAGAGATAAGACATAAAACAGAAAACTTGAGCGTGCATAACTATTCACCCCCCCCCCCCCCCCAAAGTCAATACTTTGTAGAGCCACCTTTTGCAGCAATTACAGCTGCAAGTCTCTTGGGGTATGTCTCTATAAGCTTGGCACATCTAGCCACTGGGATTTTTGCCCATTCTTCAAGGCAAAACTGCTCCAGCCCCTTCAAGTTGGATGGGTTCCGCTGGTGTACAGCAATCTTTAAGTCATATCACAATTGGATTGAGGTCTGGGCTTTGACTTGGCCATTCCAAGACATTTCCCCTTAAACCACTTGAGTGTTGCTTTAGCAGTATTCTTAGGGTCATTGTCCTGCTGGAAGGTGAACCTCCGTCCCAGTCTCAAATCTCTGGAAGACTGAAACAGGTTTCCCTCAAGAATTTCCCTGTATTTAGCGCCATCCATCATTCCTTCTTTAAGCAAGGCTTTTTTCTGGCCACTCTTCCATAAAGCCCAGCTCTGTGGAGTGTACGGCTTAAAGTGGTCCTATGGACAGATACTCCAATTTCTGCTGTGGAGCTTTGCAGCTCCTTCAGGGTTATCTTTGGTCTCTTTGTTGCCTCTCTGATTAATGCCCTCCTTGCCTGGTCTGTGAGTTTTGATGGGCGGCCCTCTCTTGGCAGGTTTGTTGTTGTGCCATATTCTTTCAATTTTTTAATAATGGATTTAATGGTGCTCCGTGGGATGTTCAAAGTTTTTGATATTTTTTTATAACCTAACCCTGATCTGTACTTCTCCACAACTTTGTCCCTGACCTGTTTGGAGAGCTCCTTGGTCTTCATGGTGCTGCTTGCTTGGTGGTTCCCCTAGCCTTGCTTAGTGGTGTTGCAGACTCTGGGGCCTTTCAGAACAGGTGTATATATACTGCGATCATGTGACAGATCATGTGACACTTAGATTGCACACAGGTGGACATTATTTAACTAATTATGTGACTTCTGAAGGTAATTGGTTGCACCAGATCTTATTTAGGGGCTTCATAGCAAAGGGGGTGAATACATATGCACGCACCAAGTAATTTCTTTCATTACACTTCACCAATTTGGACTATTTTGTGTATGTCCATTACATGAAATCCCAATAAAAATCTATTTAAATTACAGGTTGTAATGCAACAAAATAGGAAAAAATGCCAAGGGGGATGAATACTTTTGCAAGACACTGTATGTAGAATGTGTACCTTTAAAACAACATCAGATTTTCAACTTTATATCCACTATCAGAAAAGAAACAATAGGCTGGGCAGCACCTCCTACTTGAGAATTGATCTATCTACAGATACCCTTTGGTCTCCCATCCAAGGTTTTAAACAAGCCTTGCTCATCTATGATTTTTGTCACTGACTACTGTCAATGTGCTATCGTGAGAATGATCGTTGAGAGAGCTCCACTTAAAAATGGAATAGATTTACTGTTGCTTTTGAAGTCATTCCAATGGGTAGGTTTAACAGAGCAAATTAAATTTGACAATACTTTATCAATCATCAAATATTAAAGTTAAAGAATAGGACTAAATCAAATCAAACTTTATTTAAAGGCCCATGATTTTTTCTGTGTTTTATATATATTTCCGCACTATGAAATTTGAATAATACTGTGAAATTGTGAAAATGATGATAATGCCCTTTTAGTGTAAGAGCTGTTTGAAAAGACTGTCTGAAATGTCAGCCTGTTTTGGTGGGATGGAGTATAGGACTGCCTGGTGACATCACCAGGCGCTAAATTAGTTAATAGACCAATAAGAAAGAGAGTTCCAAACCTCTTTGCCAATATTAGCTAGTTTTCAGTTTTCTCCTCCCCAATCAGACCACTCCCAGACAGTCCTAGCAAAATTCTTGTTTGAGAAATTGCTCTTTGCTAAAAAGCTGTTTTTGTTTATTTTTGACCATTTTAATTGAAAACAATCACAGTAAGGTACTTAATTATTTGGTATTGAGATCAAAACAGCTGCATTGGACATTTAAAGTGCATTTAAAGTTTGATTTGATTTAGTCCTATTCTTTAACTTTGATTTTTGGTTGAGATGGAGATGTGAATCCAACATATCAATTATTAATTTGTAAACAAACTGGAATTAAAGCCAGACTAAGTCAGTGGCACAGATGGAACTATCCAAGCAGAAGAAAAATATACTTCAAATGTTGATATTTGGTTGCGTTGACAGCCAAACACAATTCAATATCACTTTTGAAATACAATAAACAGCCTATTAACTTGATAACAAGTTAACCAATTCTATGTTAGATTCACGTCTCCAACTTAACCAAAAATAAAAGTTAAAATATGGGATTAAGCCAGTGGCTCAGATGGAACTATCCAAGCAGTAGATACATATCCTTTAAATGTAGTCAACCAAACCCAATTGTCAACCAAACCCAATTCAATATTACTTTTGTAATAAAGCAAAATAGCCTAAAGTTAAGGCTATCTTAATGTAACGTTCAACCTTAAAATGAGTAACACATCCATGGCCACATTTTGAGGTTACTGTAACTATAAATGTCTTCTTATGTAATCATATAAAGTGTGCATGTTCAATATAGCATGCATAGGTCATCGCATGTCTGTGGAGATCTTCACTTGCACCATGTACTTTTATTGTAATCTCAACTGCAATTTCCCATTAGGCAAAAACTGGTCAAATCAACACTGTTTCCACGTCATTTCAACCCAAAAAAATCAATGTGATGACATTGAATCAATGTGGAAAACTGATTAGATTTGATAAAAGTCATCAACGTAAGGGGATTTTGTATTTTTGTCACCTAACTTTGAACCTAAATTAAATAACATGGTGACATTTTTTGTTGTTTCACGTTGAATTCACGTTAGTTGAAAACTCAACCAAATGCTAATGAAAGCTAGACGTTGAACTGACGTCTGTGCGCAATGGGTTGTTTCTACTATTAGATGAAGCACAGTGATAACACACTAATCTGTTGTATAAATAAGTAAAATATCTGACATTGTATTCCCATTTGAACTTCACTGTGCTTTTAAATGGTTGGAAGTGCAGTGATGGACATTTGGATGACAACTAAACCAAAAATCAGACATTGTTTTTCCATTGGAGCACCATTAAATCCATTACGCTTTTAGATGGTTGAAAGCATTATGATAACGCATTGGAAATGCAACTATCTTTTTGAGTGGGTGAATATAGGTTGTAATCTCATTGATCAACATCTCAATCAAATATTACACAATTATCCACGTTGAAATGACATGGTGTGCCCAGTGGGCAGATTTATGAAATGTGTTCCAGAGCCCATTTCGTCAAATCTGGCACCATCACCAGTGGTGTAGTGGAGGGTAAACGCAAGTAAACTCTGTTTATGCACCTTTTTTATTTTGCGTGATCATTTATCCAGCGTTACTTTATTCACCGCGAACGGCGATCAGTGTTTACCCACCTATTTTTTTACCACCACTGTGGTCCGGCGAATCTGGCAATAGCATCAAATAATCAGTCCCCTTGCATGGTAATAGGATGTAAATGTAATCCACTTTGAGAACTGACCCCTTCACATTTTGGCCCTTCATCCTATCCTAACTCCCTCTCCCCCAGCTGAGGGTCCCAGTTGTCCGGTGACCCCCAGCGCTCTTGGCCCTGCCCCCAGGACCCAGGGGTCGTCCACTGAGAGGGCACGTGTGCTGGGGGTCCACAGGGACCACACCCTGGGTCATATGGAAATCACTGCAGGGACCTCCAAGTCCCCTGGCTGTTACATAACAGTCGTGACAGTGCAAAAACAAATGCTGCATTCCGCCATTTTGTTTTGGTCACCATGTTTGCTCTGTATCGTATTTTGATGTATGGAGGAATCTAGAAATAATGCCTCTGAAGTACAGATGAAATGTGGTCATTTCAGGACATGTACCACCATGGCACATCTACAATATAGACTATGGACCTTTTAAAAGGGGAACCATTATCATTGTGCTCTCACACTATAACTTTTCCTTCATCAAAATGGCTATAATGTTTGTAGTAACTCCAAATACTATTAGCATCATGTCCTGAAATGACCACATTTCATCTGTACTTCAAAGGTCCATAATCTATATTGTAGACGTGACATGGTGGTACATAGCCTAGTGTTTTTCTTGGACAATCACCAACATTTGATTTGCAGCTTTTATGAAAGCAAGCTGTATATCATTGCTAGGCTATGTTGGGGGTTTGCAGGTAAACAGGCAAAATATTTTGGGACAAACACATCAGATAAATAGGTATGTCCAGCCCCAAACCCACAGCCCCTCAACAACAACTACTTCTGTCCCACCACAGCGCAACTGAAAAGTGCCAGTTACACAATCCCTTTCAGAGATTTTGGGATGATCTCGGCATGAAATGTAAAACATGCCAATATCGGGTACATTTACTTCCATTTGTTTTGGTTACAAAATGTTAAAGTTAGCAGTTGGTGACAATCGCTAGGTAAACAAACTCAAAGTGATTGCGCTGTGTCCATGTCTATAGACTGCTTTCAGTGTGAGGAAACAAATACGTTATTTTGTAAATTCAGTGAACTATCGCTTTAAAGTGAAACAGGGACAGAGAGGTTGAAGAACAGAACAGGGTGCCGCTGGTGGACGTGACACAACACCACCGCCCGGAACGTATAAACGGCTTTCTCGATTCCCCCCTTGACAGGCGTATTAGGACACCTGACTGCACCCCTTCTTAGTAGCCCACGCAACAATGGCTACAGAGATAGAGGCAGGGCAGGGAAGGGGGTGTTGGCTGTTGTTGGTGGACCCCTGTGCACGGCACGGTGAGGAGCACAAAAGAGAAGGGGGGACGGAGGGGAGGAGGTTACATGCTGCGCAGACTCCACCATCTGCTGCCAAGCTGGTTGGGGATTGTGGGGTGGAGGGCTGGGTTGCGTGTGTGTGTTTATTGGGGTTGCTCTGCCCTGTACATGTTAGCCCGGGCCAGTGACAATACCTTAGTCTCCTCCAAATTAGACAGGACCCCCCGCGGGGTAATCTGCGGGAGACAGCCAATTCGTTCTTATTTCCTTGTGTTTGCTTAGTGCCCTTTTGGTAATTAGTGAAATTACTTTGTCTGGGCCAGATTAAGCAGTACATGTAGCACGCTTCTTCTTCTCTGTCCTAAACGGAATCCTATTCCCTAGATAGTGTACTACTTTTCACCAGGGCCAGGGAATACAGTGCAATTTGGGACTAACACTCTGTTTCTCTAGTCTCTCCCCGAGGCTCATCATCCAGTTAGTCTGATTAAGATGCTTCATCAAGGGTTAACAACTGTTTTGCAAAAAATTCCCCACTGTAATCTGTAAATTAGGGTCACAACCACCAGACCTGCAGGTTTTCCTTTAAAACAATAGACTTCGAATGGTTAAATCATCAATTGGACTTCTGTGTTTTTTTACACCAATATCGAACATAACAAGTCAGCGTTGGCATTGCTACAACGCCAATGGAAGGCGACACACACCGTCAAATTGTATTGAAAGAGAGAATTCCTGCCACTTTTGGCC
>JAGTTL010000162.1:41274-91691 GCA_036851935.1 Coregonus suidteri | reverse complement strand
AATTGTAAAATTAGGCGGGGTATAGCCATAATTATGACTTTGTGGCTGTGGAAGCTAGTAATGACCCTACTGTAGGTGCAGGCTTTTGCCCAACATAAACACACCTCATTTTAGCGATGAAAAGCAGCTTGTTCAGAGGGTATCTCTGCAGGAGGAAGGTTGGCCAGCCCTGGTGTAAAGGACAATTCTGCATCTGGTTTAGCCTTCTCTACACTGACCACATAATATATACAATAAAGGGTGCTACTCTAAAATCATGGCTTGACTTACACTGTGCCACACACACACAAACACACACACACACACACACTGGCCCCAAGTAGTACATTTAGAGCAGGCTCTTTCATTGCTGTTTGATGTAGTATGTCACAGTCACACTCACACAGTCACACACACAGTCACACACACACACACACACACATAATCCGCTGTCCTCTAATGATGCATGAAGGCAGTATTTTGAGGTATGAAGTCTATAAGCAGTGTTAAACACTTACAAACCAAAAGAGAGAGAGAGAGAGAGAGAGAGAGAATAAAAGAGCGTAACAGAGAGTAGAAAGAGAGAGGCCTTAGGACCAGGGGCGGCCTGTTCAATAGGGCGATATGGGCGACGCACTGCCAAATGGGAAAAGGAAGGGATTTTTTTTCTAATCAATTATATCAAGGCAACAGTAGTTATCAGTGTTGTAATCTAGACGTCTAATCTGCCACAGTGCCACACTGCCACTAAATGTCCAATCATGCTAAAGTCGTGCTTCAAATGGCCACCCCCCCTTTTGGGGCGATTTCAGTCAGGTTGAAAATCGCCCAGAAGTCTGTCATAGACTCCCATGTAAAATCTATTTTTTTCAAATTTCAAAGCTTTCAATACAATCTCTATGGGTGTCTGAGGGCTTGCACTTACGCGCTTTCGTCATACGTAACGTAACCATGAACGTAACTAAGAAAAGAGCGGGTATGCAACTCGATTGTGTCTTTGAAAGAAGTTCCTTTTTGTCGGCGAACAAATGAAGATAAATTGGCAACGAAACCATTAGGACCTCCCAGACCAAATTTAATAATTCAACAGGTTTCTACTAAAGGCGGAAAGTCCTACACCCGAGGATTTTCCAAAAATTGGTACGAACGGAAAAATAACATTGCCACTCAACTGGATGAGGGATACAGGCTAGCTGTCCGCTGCCACAACGATGAGGTTAGTGTTGATAATCACAAGTTTACTGGAGAACTGAGACCAAGTAGAGACTTTGGACAGGGTGGATATGGTATAATAAAGGCAGTTTATTCAGAGGTAAAGATATCTGGAATCGCGTGCACGGACCCGTTCGTCAAACTCTTAGGGAGCTATACATTAAGCCCCATTACTTACCATATCAGATAAGAGAAATTGCTGCAGCTACATATATTTTACATCCAAATCTAAATCAACAAACTAATCAGCGAATCACCAAGCCCCTTATTTCATTAATTCAGGTGTTGATTCAGGTGTGTCAGTGCAGGGTTAAATCCAAATAGCAAATAGCAGGTACCAAAGTGGTCAGAGTGCATCTGGACTTCAGCCTTCGTTCCATTAGCCCAGTGAGTCCCACAGTAGAACACACAGTACAGAGGCTGGACAGAGTCTCGTCTGAAGATACTGATGATGCGTACGGAGCATCCCGTCACACGATGTTCCTTGTAGGCCCCCACCATGAAGTGTTTGGTGTCGTTGACAGGCGTGATGGACTGGTCAGAGATGTGGCGCAGATAGAGGTGCTGGTGGTTGCCTGGCTGTGACCTGAGGAATCATGGACAGATGTTGTATTTCTACATCAGAAATGTGTGTCCAAGACAATTTTTTCCTTTTGCCACTTTTATTATGTTTCTTGATCGTACGGCATAGTCTTCACGGTACCTGGACAATGTGAAGATGACGAAGACCATGACTACCAGAGCAGAAGCTATCAGTAGAGGGAACATACGCCTCTTCACCATCATGAGCCAGACCTGGGACGGTAGGTGGAGAGTGAGGTGACCTTTGAAGAGAAGGGAAAGTTAATAACGAGTGGCGCAGTGGTCTAAGGCTAGCTGTGCCACTAGAGATCCTGGTTCGAATCCAGGCTCTGTCGTAGCCGGCCGCGACCGGGAGACCCATGGGGCGGCGCACAATTGGCCCAGCGTCGTCCAGGGTAGGGGAGGGAATGGCCGGCAGGGGATGTAGCTCAGTTGGTAGAGCATGGCGTTTGCAACGCCAGGGTTGTGGGTTCGATAAAATAATGTATGTGCTAACTGTAAGTCGCTCTGGATAAGAGCGTCTGCTAAATGACTAAAATGTAAATGTAAATGTAACGTAGTCGCACTTGCTCTCTGGCTGCGTTTACACAGGCAACCCAATTCTGATCCTTTTTCCCCACAAATTGGTCTTTTGACCAATCAGGTCAGCTCTTTTGCCCATAATTGGGCAAAAATTCAGAATTGGGCTGCCTGTTTAACCTCTTAAGGATCGGACCCTTTTTTTAAATTTTCGCCTAAAATGACATACCAAAATCTAACTGCCTGTAGCTCAGGACCTGAAGCAAGGATATGCATATTCTTGGTACCATTTGAAAGGAAACACTTTGAAGTAAATTAATGTACATTTACATTTAAGTCATTTAGCAGACGCTCTTATCCAGAGTGACTTACAAATGGGTGCATTCAACTTAGGATAGCCAGTGGGACAACCACCACTGGGGGAGGGGGGTGTAGAAGGAATACTGTTAGACTATTCCAGGTATTCCTTAAAGAGGTAGGGTTTCAAGTGTCTCCGGAAGGTGGTCAGTGACTCCGCTGTCCTGGCGTTGTGGAGGAGCTTGTTCCACCATTGGGGTGCCAGAGGAGCGAATAGCTTTGTAGGAGGTATAACACATTAGATCTGGTAAAACATTATACAAACAAAAAATACGTTTTCTATTCTTTTTTTTTGTTCCATCATCTTTGAAATGCAATAGAAAGGCCACAATATAATATTGCAGTTTAGGCACAATATAGATGTTGGCCAGTAGATGGCAACAGTGTGTGTGCAAATTTTCAGACTGATTTTACATTTCAGTCATTTAGCAGACACTCTTATCCAGAGCGACTTACAGTTAGTGAGTGCATACATTTTCATACTGGCCCCCCGTGGGAAACGAAGCCACAACCCTGGTGTTGCAAACGCCATGCTCTACCAACTGAGCTACACGGGACTGATCCAGTGAGACATTGCAATACTGGACTATTTTGTATCAAGTCTGCCCAAATGTGCTGAATTGGTCAATTGATAAATTTTCAAGTACATAACTATAGAGAACATACAAAAATGATACGGTAATGCAAAATGTAAGTTTACACACTCCCAGGAATGTCATACATGATGGATCATTAGCTTATACACTAACTTTCACACATCTAGATGGCCGGGTGGGGTGGGTGTGGAGCCAGAGACAGCAAGGGATCAAACTGTAGAACCCAGTTCCTACATTTGAATATAACAATGGATTTTATCAAACAAAACTAGCTGACATGTATAGTGTTGAGTCATCCGCACACATAGACACACTGGCTTTACTCAAAGCCAGTGGCATGTCATTAGTAAAGATTGAAAAAGTAAGGGGCCTAGACAGCTGCCCGGGGGAATTCCTGATTCTACCTGTATTTTGTTGGAGAGGCTTACATTAAAGAACACCCTCTGTGTTCTGTTAGACAGGTAACTCTTCATCCACAATATAGCAGGGGTGTGAAGCCATAACACATATGTTTTCCAGCAACAGACTATGATCGATAATGTCAAAAGCTGCACTGAAGTCTCACAAAACAGCCCCCACAATCTTTTTATCATCAATTTCTCTCAGCCAATCATCAGTTATTTGTGTCAGTGCAGTGCTTGTTGAATGTCCTCCCCTATAAGCGTGCTAAAAGTCTGTTGTCAATTTGTTTACTGTAAAATAGCATTTTATCTGGTCAAACACACTTTTTTCCAAATGTTTACTAAGGGATGGTAACAGGCTGATTGGTTGGCTATTTGAGCCACTTAAGGGGAATTTACTATTCTTAGGTAGGGGAATAACTTTTGCTTCCCTCCAGGCCCGAGGGCACACACATTCTAGTAGGCTTAAATTGAAGATATGGCAAATAGGAGTGCCAATATCGTCCGCTATTATCCTCAGTCAGACCCCGGTGGCTTGTCATTGTTGATCGACAATAATTATTTTTTCACCTCTTCCACACTTACTTTACGGAATCCAAATTACAATGTTTGTCTTTCATAATTTGGTCAGATATACATGGATGTGTAGTGTCAGCATTTGTTGCTGGCATGTCATGCCTAAGTTTGCTAATCTTGCCAATGACAAAACAAATACTCAAGTAGTTCGCAATATCTGTGGGTTTTGTGCTGAATGACCCATCTGATTCAATGAATGATGGAGCGGAGTTTGCCTTTCTGCCCAAAATTTCATTTAAGGTGCTCCAAAGCTTTTTTCTATAATTCTTTATGTCATCTATCTTTGTTTCATAGTGTCATTTCTTCTTATTTTTATTCAGTTTAGTCACATGATTTCTCAATTTGCATTACGTTTGCTAATCGGTTGTACAGTCAGACCTATTTGCCATCTCTTTTGCCTCATCCCTCTCAACCATAAAATGTTTCAATTCCTCATCAATCCACAGGGATTTAACAGTTTTTACAGTTATTTTCTTAATGGGTGCATGCTTATTAGTAACTGGGATAAGCAATTTCATAAATGTGTCAAGTGCAGCGTCTGGTTGCACGTCATTACACACCACAGACCAACAAATATTATTTACATCAACAACATAGGAATCCCTACAAAACGTATTGTATGACCTCTTATACACAATATTAGGCCCAGCCTTTGGAACTTTGGTTTTCGTAGATATGGCTACTATATTGTGATCAATACATCCGATGGATTTGGATACTGCTTTCAAACAAATTTCTGCAGCATTAGTAAAGATATGATCAATACATGTTGATGATTTCATTCCTGTACTGTTTGTAACTACCCTGGTAGGTTGATTGATAACCTGAACCAGGTTGCATGCACTAGTTACAGTTTGAAGCTTTCTTTTGAGTGGGCAGCCTGATGAAAGCCAGTCAATATTTAAATCACCCAGAAAGTATACCTCTCTATTGATATCACATATATTATCAAGCATTTCACACATGTTATCCAGACTCTGACTGTTAGTACTTGGTTGTCTATAGCAGCTTCCCACCAGAATGGGCTTTAGGTGAGGCAAGTGAACCTGTAGCCATATTACTTCGACAGTATTTAACATGAGATCCTCTGTAAGCTTTACAGGAATGTGGTTCTGAATATAGACCGCAACACCGCCCCCGTTGGCATTTCTGACTTTTCTGTAAATGTTATAACTTTGTATTGCTACCACTGTATCATCAAAGGTATTATCTAAGTGAGTTTCAGAGATTGTCAGAATATGAATGTAATCTGTTACTAGCAAATTATTGATTTCATGAACCTTGTTTCTTAAGCTTCATATGTTATCGTGGGCTATTTTTAACACTTTTCTGGGATGCTTGATTATTTTTCTTGCTTTACTGGGAAGCTTAGCAGACGTAGACATACTTGGGTTATTTTTATTAGTGCAGGGTGAGCTGCACACAGTGGACTTCCTACTAGGGCACACCACCTCAGTGCTAACAGTATTACTCTTGTTCATGGCATATGAGTACTGCATACAATAGCTGTAGGATCAGCAGAGGCATTCCGGGCAGTAAGAGGGACATAAATTAGGTTATTTACATTGTGTCTTCCAACGCCCCTAGGATAGTGTACATTTGCTGAATCATTATGACAACTCAGCGACACAATGGTAGGGATTAAATGAGCTAGACTTGGGTCATTGGTAAGTAATTGTCTCAACGCAGCCTTATCATGCTGTGAAAGGATCCAGGAACCCAAATAATTTGTGTGGATCCCATCCTCCTTATAATACAAGCTTTGTTTCCAGAAGGTGTCAAAATGGTCAATAAATGTTACACCCACAGAGCTGCAATAGTCTTGTAGCCAGTTATGGAGGGCTAAAAGTCTGCTGAACCGTTCAATGCCATGATTTAGGGAGGGCAGAGGGCTAAAAGTCTGCTGAACCGTTCAATGCCATGATTTAGGGAGGGCAGAGGGCTAAAAGTCTGCTGAACCGTTCAATGCCATGATTTAGGGAGGGCAGAGGGCCAGATATTATGGGGTGTTTGTTGGTGTCAGGTGGATACATGCATGACATGCAAAATACTGTATCTAATGACACTCAATGGGCCTCAAGTTCAAGTTTAAACTTTCTGCGTTGTTTGTCCCAGAGAGGGCAATAGTTGCTTTGCAGCAGGGGAGCACCTATGTCATAAAAAACATATAAAATCCACATGGACCAGAATGGAAATGACAGCAAGGGACCACAAGGGAAATAAGTAACTGACTTTATTGTATTATCTCTGTCTAGTTTTGTGCTGTGTGTATGTATTTCTTAAACTTTTTGCCCTCCTATGAAAAAAGTGCCCTTTTGATTGGTAGTGGGTTTTTTTAACAAAGTATTTTGTATATAATTGTTGGTCTCGTTTCTCTCTTGTATATTTAAATGCAACGAATTGTCCTTCAAACTACATAATCTCTCAGAATGAAGGAATCTTTTTTTTAAAGTCCCCTCCCCCGCCCTTCTGCCACCGCCAGCATTAGTGCGCTGCTCAACTCATCCTGCATGGTTACTTCATCCAATTCCTATGCTGTTATACGACCGGGTAAGATGTATGATACTATACACCCTCTAATTAATATGACATTGTATGACTGCTATTCCATTCATAATATAATCTAACGTAACATAATATATCATACTAATAGAATGGAACAGGTTTATGGACCAAATCCTACGAATTGCCCTGAGACCAGGTTGTAACAGTGATAGCAAAGAAGAAAATATACTTTTAATTGACTCCCTTTCATCTGTGGTTCTAGCTTGCTTAGCCTACAATCCCACTGGACAAAAACTGGTTGAATCAATGTTGTTTCCAATTCATTTCAACCCCCCCAAAATCTAAAAGTCATTAACGTAAAGGCATTTGATATGACTTTCATCCAACTTTTAAACTAAATCTTATGACATTGTGACAAGTGTTGTTGATTTCACGTTGAATTCACGATAGTTGTCAACTCAACCAAATGTCAATCAAAACTAGACGTTGTACTGACGTCTGTGCCCAGTGGGATGTGTGATGAGTGAGTGTGTTGATGGAAACTTTGGCTACAAGACAAACCAGCCTACAAATAAACACCTTGGTTGAACAGAAACAACGGCAAAAATGATTAATGCACAGATTATGGATGTGCTCACGTCAAGCAGACCTACGACAAAAATACATAGTAAAACTTTAGCCTAAAATCCAGAGCCTGTTATGCTAACATGCAACGTGTTTGCTGACATCCTACTCACTGTACTCTGTGTCATGCTTACCATGATAAGGAGTGGCAACACAGAGTGTCAAGGAGTGGAAAGATAACTCAAAGAGACTGGTAGGCTGCCTCCCCAGGCTAGCAATACATGCAGTGGCTTGTGAAAGTATTCACCCCACTTGGCATTTTTCCTATTTTGTTACCTTACAACCTGGAATTAAAATGGATTTTTGGGGGGTTTGTATCATTTTTTATAGTGAAACAATCAAGAAATAAGACAAAAAAACAGAAAACTTAAGCGTGCATAACTATTCACCCCCCCCCCCCCCCCCCCCCCAAAGTCAATACTTTGTAGAGCCACCTTTTGCAGCAATTACAGCTGCAAGTCAAATCAAATCAAATCACATTTTATTGGCCACAGGCGCCGAATATAACAGGTGCAGACATTACAGTAAAAATTAAACAACAACAAAAAAAGTGTTGAGAAAGAAAAGAGCAGAAGTAGAATAAAATAACAGTAGGGAGGCTATATATACAGGGGGGTACTGGTGCAGAGTCGATGTGCGGGGGCACCGGCTAGTTGAGGTAGTTGAAGTAATATGTACATGTGGGCAGAGTTAAAGTGACTATGCATAAATAATTAACAGAGTAGCAGCAGCGTAAAAGGATGGGGTGGGGGGCAGTGCAAATAGTCCGGGTAGCCATGATTAGCTGTTCAGGAGTCTTATGGCTTGGGGTAGAAGCTGTTGAGAAGTCTTTTGGACCTAGACTTGGCACTCCGGTACCGCTTGCCGTGCGGTAGCAGAGAGAACAGTCTATGACTAGGGTGGCTGGAGTCTTTGACAATTTTGAGGGCTTTCCTCTGACACCGCCTGGTATAGAGGTCCTGGATGGCAGGAAGCTTGGCCCCAGTGATGTACTGGGCCGTACGCACTACCCTCTGTAGTGCCTTGCGGTCGGAGGCCAAGCAGTTGCCATACCAGGCGGTGATGCAACCAGTCAGGATGCTCTCGATGGTGCAGCTGTAGAATCTTTTGAGGATCTGAGGACCCATGCCAAATCTTTTCAGTCTCCTGAGGGGGAATAGGCTTTGTCGTGCCCTCTCCACGACTGTCTTGGTGTGTTTGGGACCATGATAGTTATTTGGTGATGTGGACACCAAGGAACTTGAAGCTCTCAACCTGTTCCACTACAGCCCCGTCGATGAGAACGGGGGTGTGCTCAGTCCTCTTTTTTTTCCTGTAGTCCACAATCATCTCCTTTGTCTTGGTCACGTTGAGGGAGAGGTTGTTGTCCTGGCACCACACGGCCAGGTCTCTGACCTCCTCCCTATAGGCTGTCTCATCGTTGTCGGTGATCAGGCCTACCACTGTTGTGTCGTCGGCAAACTTAATGATGGTGTTGGAGTCGTGCCTGGCCATGCAGTCATGGGTGAACAGGGAGTACAGGAGGGGACTGAGCACGCATCCCTGAGGGGCCCCCGTGTTGAGGATCAGTGTGGCAGATGTGTTGTTACCTACCCTTACCACTTGGGGGCGGCCTGTCAGGAAGTCCAGGATCCAGTTGCAGAGGGAGGTGTTTAGTCCCAGGATCCTTAGCTTAGTGATGAGCTTTGAGGGCACTATAGTGTTGAATGCTGAGCTGTAGTCAATGAATAGCATTCTCACGTAGGTGTTCCTCTTGTCCAGGTGGGAAAGGGCAGTGTGGAGTGCAATAGAGATTGCATCATCTGTGGATCTGTTGGGGCGGTATGTAAATTGGAGTGGGTCTAGGGTTTCTGGGATAATGCTGTTGATGTGAGCCATGACCAGCCTTTCAAAGCACTTCATGGCTACAGACGTCAGTGCTACGGGTCGGTAGTCATTTAGGCAGGTTATCTTAGAGTCCTTGGGGCACGGGGACTATGGTGGTCTGCTTGAAACATGTTGGTATTACAGACTCAGTCAGGGACATGTTGAAAATGTCAGTGAAGACACTTGCCAGTTGGTCAGCACATGCTCGGAGTACACGTCCTGGTAATCCGTCTGGCCCTGCGGCCTTGTGAATGTTGACCTGCTTAAAAGTCTTACTCACATTGGCTACGGAGAGCGTGATCACATAGTCATCCGGAACAGCTGGTGCTCTCATGCATGCTTCAGTGTTGCTTGCCTCGAAGCGAGCATAGAAGTGGTTTAGCTCGTCTGGAAGTCTTGTGTCACTGGGCAGCTCGCAGCTGTGCTTCCCTTTGTAGTCTGTAATAGTTTTCAAGCCCTGCCACATCCAACGAGCGTCAGAGCCAGTGTAGTACGATTCAATCTTAGTCCTGTATTGAATCTTTGCCTGTTTGATGGTTCGTCGGAGGGCATAGTGGGATTTCTTATAAGTGTCCGGGTTAGAGTCCCGCTCCTTGAAAGCGGCAGCTCTACCCTTTAGCTCAGTGCGGATGTTTCCTGTAATCCATGGCTTCTGGTTGGGGTATGTACGTACGGTCACTGTGGGGACGACATCATCGATGCACTTATTGATGAAGCCAGTGACTGATGTGGTGTACTCCTCAATGCTATCTGAAGAATCCCGGAACATGTTCCAGTCTGTGCTCTTGGGGTATGTCTCTATAAGCTTGGCACATCTAGCCACTGGGATCTTTGCCCATTCTTCAAGGCAAAACTGCTCCAGCTCCTTCAAGTTGGATGTGTTCCGCTGGTGTACAGCAATCTTTAAGTCATACCACAGATTCTCAATTGGATTGAGGTCTGGGCTTTGACTAGGCCATTCCAAGACATTTAAATATTTCCCCTTAAACCACTCAAGTGTTACTTTAGCCGTATGCTTAGGGTCATTGTCCTGCTGGAAGGTGAACCTCCGTCCCAGTCTCAAATCTCTAGAAGACTGAAACAGGTTTCCCTCAAGAATTTCCCTGTATTTAGCGCCATCCATTATTCCTTCAATTCTGACCAGTTTCCCAGTCCCTGCCGATGAAAAACATCCCCACAGAATGATGCTGCCACCACCATGATTCACTGTGGGGTTGATGTTCTCGGAGTGATGAGAGGTTTTGGGTTTGTGCCAGACATAGCGTTTTCCTTGATGGCCAAAAACCTCAATTTTAGTCTCATCTGACCAGAGTACCTTCTTCCATATGTTTGGGGAGTCTCCCACATGCCTTTTAGCGAACACCAAACGTTTGCTTATTTTTTTCTTTAAGCAATGGCTTTTTTCTGGCCACTCTTCTGTAAAGCCCAGCTCTGTGGAGTGTATGGCTTAAAGTGGTCCTATGGACAGATACTCCAATCTCCACTGTGGAGCTTTGCAGCTCCTTCAGGGTTATCTTTGGTCTCTTTGTTGCCTCTCTGATTAATGCCCTGATTAATGCCCTCGTTGCCTGGTCCGTGAGTTTTGGTGGGCGGCCCTCTCTTGGCAGGTTTGTTGTGATGCCATATTCTTTCAATTTTTTAATAATGGATTTAATGTGGGATGTACAAAGTTTCTGATATTTTTTTATAACCCAACCCTGATCTGTACTTCTCCACAACTTTGTCCCTGACCTGTTTGGAGAGCTCCTTGGTCTTCATGGTGCCGCTTGCTTGGTGGTGCCCCTTGCTTAGTGTTGTTGCAGACTCTGGGGCCTTCCAGAACAGGTGTATATATACTGAGAATTTTTTGAAATAAGTTATTTTTTTCATTTCACTTCACCAATTTGGACTATGTCCATTACTGAAATCCAAATAAAAATCAATTTAAATTACAGGTTGTAATGCAACAAAATAGGAAAAACGCCAAGGGGGATGAATATTTTTGCAAGGCACTGTATGTCAATCTGTGCTTGAATTAGTGTAAATTAGAGTTTGCACTTTTTTGGTAGGCCTATTCCATTCCAATCTCCCATTGAAGCAGCCTGCTAAACTACAAACAGCACAGCTCAAATAAGTATTTCACCCATGTCAACAATGTAATCGCAATAGGCTACAGACACTGACTGACACTGCAGGAGACTGGGATTTCATCGGCTGTGAAAGTTCAGCCAGCCAAGGTCAAAACCAGGACCAATCTAACTTGGCCCTAAGATTTTGCTGATGTGGCAAAATGGTGTACTCTACTGTGCTGGAAACATCTGGAAAGCATTACTAAATTCCTGGAAAAGAGGATATGTAATGGCCAGGGATTGGTTTTTTTAGAATCACACCATAATACGTCACAAAGGATATAAAACCATGTCTTGAACGATAGAATAGGAAGAATAGCTAATCAGATTGGCTCGGGCTGTTTTCCAGACATCTGCAGGTGTCTGTCAAATTCTGATGCTGGAACCTTTGTTATAATAAACCTTTGAAAACAGAGTACAGTGTCGGCGGATTCCTTATCATTACAGCATGGACCAGCAAAAGTGTTTCTTTTAGTAACCACATTTAATGGCGACGAGGTAGTTTTATTTTATTTTTTTTTATTTTTTTGGACGTGTTACGTCTTTTCTTTTGCATTCCATTCCTGGGCTACAAAACGACTACCTCTCAAAGAAGCCGGCAACTAAGGTGAGTTTTTTCACTAAATCATTGGGCGTTGGCCGTTTTGTGAGTCCAGAGTGTGTGCGTTCAAGATGTACCGTTAAATTACTTATGCGTGCATTTTGCTGGTTCTTTTTGCTGTGTGATAGGAATTCCGTTCTAAATTTTCTAAATTAGTTTGCTAAACAACGCAGTTTGGGGGGAGTGTCTGTAGGACACATTGACACTGGGCACACATGTTTTGGCTTGAAAAAAAAGTGCAAGGAGTGTCCAAGGAAAGGCTTAGAGGATAACGTTTGAAATGAGTTGACAGTATACTTTTAGGGCGCCGTTAATTTAAGGAAGCCCTCAAACGAGGCGATCATTAGAGATGGGCCATAAATCTTGATAGTTATTAGATTGACTCTCAAGTCAGTTCTCGGAACTGCTGGTTTAAGACAATATATTCAATTGTAAGTTTACCGCTCTGAATTTGTTGACGAAACATCTGTCTGAAGTAATCCTCTCTTTTGAATGTCTAAAAAACCTGAAGGTAGCAGAAATTTAGCAAATGGAATATAAAGAAATAGGAACGGCGATAGATGGATCCAATTTCTCTCTGTGTGTGTGTGTCTGAAAGGAGGAAAAGCGCATTTCTCTGTCAGCGTGTGTGTGTGTGTGAAACAGAGTGAGTGTGGCTGCGTGCTTGATGAGTTCCAGATGTGTGTCGACTAAGGCTTTGACCAGAGTTTTTAGTCTCTTGTAAATAAATGTCTTAGGTATTTTTGTTTTTCAAATGTTAAGCCCCTAGAGTAAAAAGTTAAAACCCCTACAACACAGTTAAGGTTAAATATCTTATGAGTCTCTGTTTGTGAGAACGTTTGTAATTCTTAAACTATATAAACTATGAGCCCCCTGGAAGGACTATAAGTTTAAAGATCTTATGAGTCTCTATAAAAAGAGAACGTTTACTAACGAATCATGAGCCTACAGGGAGGACTTTCTAAGAGTGTATAGAGATGTTTTATATTTGATAACAGCATTACTATTTGCATATTTGATAACGTCATTACTATAAATCTGCATAATAAGTGATAACAAACTTCGAAGTTGGATATGTCTTGTATGTTCTATGTGTTCAGTTTGTGAGTGTGTTAATGTCTTAAGTTTGTTGTATGTCTTGTATGTTCTATGTGTTCAGTTTGTGAGCTCTGTTAAAGTCTTAAGTGTTATTGTCTATGGGAGGAGAGAACGGAGCAACAGTCTGCTCTGTTCGCTCCTTCCACTCTGAAATCACATTGGTGACTGAACTGCGCACGCGTAGGATTTATGACTTTAGCCACTCCCCTGCACTGAACTGATTGGGAGAGTCCACTTCAGTGCAGCCAAAAAAGAAAACGGGAGGGGGAATTTTGCACACAAGTGAAATGTTCTCTTGAATTAACTATTGCTTGACTGTAAAACTGTTTGGTTGATAATCGGTTGAGTTGGTGAATGAGAGATATATTGACGGATTAAAAATAATAATACTAAAATAAATGAATAAAATAAAAAATTATTGAGCTATTTATAATATTCCTGAGTTAAGCTGTTTGCTTATTTCTTAGCGTGAATGTGGAAAAAGTATAAACTAAACTCTTCTTTGTCCTTTTGTCCTTCTGTCATACGAGAGACGAGAAGGAGGAGACAGAGAGAGAGAGAGAGAGAGGAGGGGCTGACATCAACTGACATCAGAGACGGCAACCCAGTCCAAATTAAGGCCAGTGCTGTTATTATTCACAAATCTACTTTCCCTCACAGGATATAATTGATACATTGTGTTTACATAGAATATTTCATGTTGTGACCATTTCGCAAGAGCTTGGCAACAGACTGATGAATTTATGTAATTGATAATTGCACATTACAGTTTTTGTCAATGACTTGTTTTGATTAGAGTTGTGTTGGAATTCCAGCATTGAAATTATTCTGTAAAATTAAGGTAATTAATTGCTTATTAAGCAATTGGGTAGTGTTGCTGGTACAGGTATTTTATTTTTTTTGAATTGCTCTGGAGTTGACTACTTTCCTTTACTCTTCCTCATCGGATGTGGTAAGATTGCCACTAATCAATAATTTGGTAAAATAAAATTCACAGAATAATTAGTAATTCATTATTTGATTGATTGATTTATTGATTTGATTGATTTGATTTGATTGATTGATTTGATTGATTACTTGGTTGATTGATTGATTGATTGATTATTTGATTGATTTATTGATTTGATTTGTTGATTGATTGATTGATTGGATTACTTAGTTGATTGATTGATTTGATTTGATTTATTGATTGATTTGATTGATTGATTTTTGATTGATTGATTTGATTGATTGATTTGATTTGATTTGATGATTTGATTGATTGATTGATTTGATTGATTGATTTGATTGATTGATTGATTGATTTGATTGGATTGATTGATTGATTGATTGATTTGATTGATTGATTTGATTGATTTATTGATTGATTTGATTGATTGATTGATTGATTGATTGATTACTTATTGATTGATTGATTGATTGATTTTATTTGATTTATTGATTGATTGATTGATTTGATTAGTTTGATTGATTGATTGGTTGATTGATTGATTGATTGATTAGTTGATTGATTTATTGATTTGATTATTTGATTGATTTTATTGATTGATTGATTGATTTGATTGATTGATTTGATTGATTGATTGATTGATTTATTTGATTGATTGTTGATTGATTGATTGATTGATTGATTGATTGATTGATTGATTGGTTGATTGATTGATTTGATTGATTGATTGATTGATTTCATTAGTTGATTGATTGATTATTGATTTATTTGATTGATTTGATTCATTGTTGGATTATTGATTGATTGATTGATTGATTAGATTGATTGATTGATTGATTGAATTGATTGATTGATTGAATTTGATTGATTGATTGATTGATTGAATTGATTGATTGATGTTTGATTTGAATTGGTTAATTGATTGATTGGATTAATTGATTAATTATTTTTTAATTAAAAAAAAAAAAAAAAAAAAAAAAAAAAAAAAAAAAAAAAAGGAAAACTAGAGGGTAACACATAACAAGTTTTACAATGGGGAAAAAAGACATCAAAACTACAAAAGCAATTACTCCTCTTCATGTAGTACAGAATAGTAATCCACTAGTTAATGGTATAGCAAAATTATCTGAAAAATGGAATAAACGTTGGCCTGACATTGAACAACCATGGCCATTGGAAGGCACACTTAATCCAGACGTCATCAAGATAATGCAAGTGCTTGTATCCACGTATAAGACAGATCAAAAGAAGGGGAAGAAAGGAAAACTTCGTAAAGAAAAAAGACAAAGAGAGCTGGGTGTTCTTAAGCTTTTTGAAAATGAAGGACAAAAACTGATAAAAGACACAAAAGATAAGAGAGACAGAGGTGCAGAGAAAATGGCAAAAGAGGTGAAGGTGACAGAAAAACTGATTGCAGAAGTCAATACACCTTTCTCATATATGGATTCAGCAAAAACACCCCCACCTTATGAGAAAGAAGCCAAGTTTAAGGACGTTTATCCTCAGCTTCCAGTGATCATTCAGGAAGGTGATGATTATTGCATCAGAGATGAGGATGAACGAATAATAGAGAGGGGACAAGCAGAAACGACCATAAAGATGAATCCAAACTCCAAAGGCAGGAAGACAACGAGATGTCTGGAGACTAAGGGTAGAGTGAGATCAAGGAGGATGGAACTTGATGATGATGATGATGATGATGATGATGATCAGAGTGATTCAGAAGAGATCATGGGTGGATATGACCCTGTCATCAGACAGAGGTTGGCCAGAGCGGAAAGAAGGGGTGATGGAAGTTGGAAGAAGAAGAATACAAGCGATTCAAGCCCTGGTGAAAATGAAGATGGAGACAGCGATGAAGATTTGGAGACTAAAGGTGCTTCATGTTCAAGAGGATTTTATCCTCCAATGACTAACACAGAAGAAATAGAAAGAGATATAGACCGATGCGTATCATACCTGTATAAGGCCAATGATTTAGAAGAAGTAAAAGAACTGGAAGACCGACTCAAGAAGCTGAAGACTGAGAAGCTGCTGAAAAGAATCCCAAGAATCTGAGAAGAGATATACATTGAGGCCAAGGAAAGATGGCACTAGTAAGAAAATTATGCCGGTGATCATTCGAGGACAAAACCTAGAATATAAGCCTTTGCAGAACACCGATATGTCAGATATACTTGAGAAGCTGCCTACTCTTCAAGATGGAGCATATCCTTGGATTTCAAAGTTGGAAGAAATTACGGTGGGAACACAGTCTGCCATAGGAGACATTAAGAGACTTTTGGCTAATCTCCTTGGGATTCCAGGCATGGAAGAAATTTTTCAGAGAGCTGGACTTCATAGATACGTGGGAACTGCTGTGAATGATCCTGAATTGTTGGCTGCAAGCAGGAATCGGCTGTGGAGAGCACTGAAAGATACGTTTCCAACAAATGTGCATCCTGACAACATTCTGATTGACCCACTAGGACAACAAGAAAATCCGAGAGCCTACGTGTCAAGAGTTCATCAAGTGTGGAGAAATATTACCGGAAATGATCCAGATGTGAGTCAAATTGAGCAGTCAATCTTGAGAGCTAAACTACAGATGGGACTGCCCTTACCGGTAAGGAGCAAACTGGCAGAAGTGGTTGGACTTGGAAGCATGACAAAAGGCGTCTATACAGATCATATAGCCCATCAAGTGGATCTGTACCGGAAAAAGGAACACAACCAGAAAGAACAGGACCAAGAAACTCTCAGAAAACTCAATCAAATACAACTGGTGGAGAATAAGAAGGAGAAAAAACAAGCTCTGGTTATGCAGAATCAGGGTAAACCAAATCAACAATCACTGCCACAGCTTCAACCAAACCAGTTCCAACCACAATTGTACCAGACACCAATAGCGGTACCAGTTGTTTCATATCCACAGCCAGTTTCTGGACAGAGACAGAATTGGAGAGGAAGAGGACGAGAAGGTTCAGGAAGAGGAAGAGGAGGAAGATTCAAGCCACACTTCTTGCAATCTTCAGAAGTGTGTTATAATTGTGGACAGGTTGGTCATTTTGCCCGTGAGTGTAATGGGCCAGAAGGTAACACCAGAGGGAATTTCAGAGGAAGATACAGGAGCCAGTCAAGATCATCTGGAGGACCGGTGAACCCTTATAGGGGCCCGGAGCAAGGATTCTAGAGGTGCCCAGAAGATCCGAAAGGGGGGTGTCAGCTGGTAGCATCAGGACCGGAAAAAGATCCAACAATTGAGGTAAAAGTAAACAAAAACGACCATTGGAAGTGATGGCGGATAGCGGAGCTGCTTTTACCTGTGTTCGGCCTGAAGATGCTACACATCTCCCTATGTCCAATCAACTAATTAGGACAATCGGATTTGAGGGAGTGAAACAGCTGATTCCTCTTACGGAACCAATTGAGCTCTGCTATGAAAATCAGAAAATTACAATACCCATACTAGTATCAGAACATACACCTATTGCATTGTTGGGAGAGATGCATTGTGTAAGTTGAACTGTACAATAAAATGTACACCAGACGGCTGTCTGGTAGAGATGCCAAAGGAAAATGTTTACCAATGTCGATGACAACTGAGATGGATTCTTCTTCAGTATTCTGGATTGGAAATCTCAGTGAAGATTTTTTGAAGCAGGCTAAGATATGGGAGAAATTCATTGTGACAAACATGCCAGATGCGAGGCTTCCGGAATATCCATCTCATTGTACGCTCAAGTATTTCAAGAATGCTGCCCAATCGGACTCAGAGGAATGGCTGAGTCGTCAACCAAAGAAAGTTCAACTTACCTCATGTTGCATAATTTTAGGACCACAAGGAGCAGCTATGAAGATAAACACAGACGATTATCTGGATAAAGAATTTGAGATTGAGAAGAGTGTGCCACATGTGACCTTGTTGGTTTCTGAAGGCTATGAGCAGAAGCAAATAGGAGAAATGATGACAGAAGCAGAGAAAGCTGTTTTCATACCGATGAAAGAGAATTTGGCGATCTGGAGGACTGAAGATCATCGATTTCTCAAAATCATGATTTCGGCTCAAGGACAAGGAGAGCCACAAGCTGTACGGATAACACACAAATCTATTTGCAGCGTGAAGATGGATTCAGACCCTATGAAAGAGGAGATGTTGCAACAAGTTCCAGAATTTCTGTGGTCTCAACACAGTACCGATATTGGACTTGTGAAATCAGCCCAACCGGTGAAAGTTGAACTTCGACCAGGAGCCAGACCTCCTTGGAAGAATCAGTATCCATTGAAAGATGAAGCAATCCAAGGGATCGAACCACAAATTGAAGGACTTTCGAAAGCAACTGTTTTAAGGACAACAAAAAATCCTCAGAGTAACACACCTTTGTTACCTGTGAAAAAACCAGATGGAACTTATCGTGTGGTTCATGACTTGAGAGCAGTGAATGAGGTAGTAACTGACTTTCCAGCGGAAGTGCCAGACCCGCATACTTTGTTAGCCCAAATTCCTCCTGATGCGACACATTTTACGGTGTTAGACTTATGTGGTGCATTTTTTAGTGTTCCACTTAGTGTAGAGAGTCAGGGTTTATTTGGGTTCACATATAAGGGACAGTTCTATGAGTACAATCGCTTACCACAGGGTTTTCGGCACAGCCCGCACATCTTCAATAAAGTATTGAAGGAAGATTTGGTAGGGATAGATCAGATATTGCAAAGCACTGTCATTCAGTATGTAGATGATATAATTATCTGCTCACAGGATAAGGAAACATGTCATAGAGACTCAATTAAACTGCTACAGGTATTGGCAGAAAAGGGACATAAGGTTTCACAGAAAAAGTTGCAATATTGCCAGGAGAAGGTTGTCTATTTGGGTCAGACAATAACGCACGGAAATCGAAGCATTTCGGATAGTCAATTGGAAGCTATTCGTAAGGCTCCGAAGCCTAGAACTGTCAGAGAGATGATGACATTTCTTGGTATTGCTGGATATTCTTCAGCTTGGGTTGAGAGCTATGCTAGTTTGACAGGACCTTTGAGAGCTATGGTAAAGGATACTGGAAATGGTCAACTCCATAGCAATCTTTCCTGGACACAGGAAGGCCTTGTGGCATTTGAAACGATCAAACAGAGGTTGCAGGAGGCACCTGCACTCACATTACCAGACTACTCTAAGAATTTTCTGCTATATGTGTCTACTTCTACTGGAGGCAAATATGCATGTGCAGTTCTTTGTCAGCCGACAGGCACAGGGACGAATCCTCAGCCTATTTCCTACTACTCTACTGCCTATTCAGAAGTAGAACTAGGACTACCACTGTGCTACAGAGCAATGGTGGGAGTATATTCAATGTATAACAAAGCATCATCCGTTACAATGGGTTACCCAGTAACAATTCTTACCCATCATAGTCTCAGAAATCTTCTGAACTTTGGGAAATATACATTGACTATGCCTAGGCTCAGAGACTATCACAGGCTCTTAGAGCAGGAAGATGTCACCCTAGTAAGGTGTGATACGGTGAATCCAGCCGAGAATTTGCCAACTTCAGAGGATGGTGAACCACATGATTGTGTCCAGGAAGCAGAGAAATACTCAAGGCTTCGATCAGATTTGCAAGCCTTTCCATTACGTGAAGCAGACCTGAGTATTGGACTGATGGGTCTTGTTATCGTGTGGGAGACAAGTTGTGCGCTGGCTATGCAGTAGTCAAAGCCCAAGGAACTGGATTTGTCGTCGAGAAGGCTGAAGTAATACCACAGCCTGCGTCTGCACAACTTGCTGAACTTGTGGGGCTAACAGAAGCATGTTTGTTAGCAGAAGGAAAGCGAGTGACGATATACACTGATTCAGCATATGCACATAGTGTATGTCATCTGTTCGGAGCAGTGTGGAAAGGTCGAGGGTTTAAGAAAACGGATGGTTCTCCGATACAACATCATGCGCAAATAATGAAACTGTTACACGCTATGATGAAGCCTACAGAGATAGCGATAGCTAAGTGTGCAGCTCATAGGACAGATGTGTCGAAAGTTACACAAGGGAACAAAGCTGATGAAGCTGCAAAAGCCGTCACAGGAGCGGACAAATTGGGCAAAGTTTTTTCTGGTCACTCATGCAGTGGACTTGGAAGACAAAATTACGCTTAAGGATGTGATTTTGATGCAGGAAGCTGCTTCTACGATCGACAAACAGTTATGGCTTGACCGAGGTGCCGTCAAAGATGCTACTGGTCTGTGGAGAAACCATGAGGGGTTGATAGTAGCGCCTCCAGACCTATTAGGTCTGATGATTCAGGAAGCACATGGGTTAGCTCATGTTGCAAGGGGGGAGGTTAAAAGAAAGATCACAAAGGAGTATGGTTGTTGGGCACCATATTTGCTTGAACAAGTTGACTATGTCATAGGCAGGTGCACAATTTGTCTGAAAAACAATGTTCGCCGGGGTGTGACTGTTCTTCCTGGCCACATTCCTACACCGAGAGGTCCTATGCGTGAGTTGGTTATCGACTTTGTTGATATGATAAAACCAGTTGATGGGAAAAGGTACATGTTGGTGGTTGTTGACAGATTTTCACGATGGCCGGAGGCCTGTCCAACCAAGCGAAAAGATGCTCAGTCGGTTGCTAAGTTCTTGTGCAAAGAAGTCATAAGCAGGTGGGGATTTCCCGACCGAATATCCTCAGACAATGGGAAAGAATTTGTGGATAAATCAGTGAAATTGACGTTGCAAAAATTGGGAATTAAGCAACGTCTAGGAGCAGTTTATCACCCACAAAGTCAAGGGATTTGTGAAAGAATGAACGGTGTCTTGAAAAATCGCATTATCAAAATTTGCCAGCATACGGGTCTAAACTGGATAGCGGCGCTTCCTTTAGCATTAATGGTGTGTCGCTCAAGTGAGTTGCGTGATCTACGTATGACACCCCATGAACTGGTCACAGGAAGAAGGATGCCTACGCCTTGTTTGCGAACAAGCGGAAAGGGTCCAAGCTTGGCTCTCCTGGAAGATGAAATGAGAGCATACGTTACATATATGGCCAATTTTCATAAAAAGCTGTCCACGTATGTTTCTGACAGGCAAAGAAAAGAAGAGGTGCAGGAGAAGCTTGATGAGCAAAAAAGGAGTACAGTGCAACCGGGGGACAAGGTGTTCGTGAAGGTATTTAGAAGGAAGTGGTATAACGAACGCCGTGAGGGACCATTTGAGGTTGTTCGTAGTACTGGAACAGCTGTGCAGGTTAAAGGATCTCCAACGTGGTATCATTTGTCACATTGCGTTAAAGCACCTGGAGAAGTGGTGCCACGCATAGAGAGAGAGGATGTTGAAGGCTCAAGAGAGCAGGATGACGATAGGGAAGAACAGGTGGAAGGAGAGATGCCTGACAATATCCAGAGTCAACACCCGGAAGGAGAGATTGTTCATGTTGTGGACAACATTGATGATAATGTGTACACTTCTGATGATGCCAGAGATGACTCTGCAATGGATGGGAAGGAAAAGAGATTTGGGGACATTGACTTTCAATACGTCCCAGACACAACAGGGAATACTTCAGTGGACTGTGAAACCACGGAGATCACCAAGGGCAACTCTGTTACAGGAGAAGCTGATGATTCAGTTAGACAAAGTAGGCCCAGACCAGTTAGGAGAAAAGTCAGACCAAAACGTTACGAAAACTAGGGTAGAAGTAACCCTAGGAAAGTCAGCTCAGCTTCCATGCCAGTGCACGAGAGAGAACAGTGGTGAAGGGAAATTTAGAGTTCAGTGGGAAGACAACCATGGCAGGAGTTTAGATCTATTAGGAGCAGTTGCATTGAGAAAGTATGCGTTGCTGAATGATAAGAGAAGAATGAAGATTGAGGGTGATTGTACTCTCTATGTGTACAATTCCCAGCAGGAGGATCAAGGTGATTATAAATGTATTTTTTATAATCCACAGTTTGAAAGTGAGGGATTAGAGTCGGGACTAAGAGTTAATGTAGTGACACTAGTGGTGATAGATGGAAGTATAAGTAAAGAGCTCCAAGGTATAGGGAAAATAGATGAATCCACAACTATTACATCAACACTCCAACCTAATGCAACAACAGTAAGAAGCAATTCAACTCTTTCAACATTGACAGCTGTTAAAGCTATAAATGTATCACATTTCATTACAATGGCGCCTCAGAAACTCGTTCCAACACCAATTTCAGACAAAAATATTGTCATTAGGGCTAGGATGGGTGGTACAGCTCATCTTCCTTGTAGATGTGAGAGACGGAGTGGGGGTGGTGATATTCCTCCCACGTGGAGAGATAATTATGGAGAAGAATTGTTGTTATCAGGACTAGAAGTAGAAGCTGTGCCACCTAGCCAAAGGAAGTATATTTTGTACAACGATATGAAATGGAAAAGGGTTATGAGTGATTGCTCACTCATTTTGCGTAATATTACATGGGAAGATCAGGGAGAATATACTTGTACTTATTTAGAGCCAGCATTCAAATTTGTTCCGGTTAAGAATTACTGGTTAGAAGGCTATGTAACCCGTAAGGTGACGCTTATGATAGAAACTTTAAAGTCTGTTGAAGTTTCCACAGTTACCAAAGGAGTTCAGGAGCAGCATACTACAGTAGCTACTCCAACAATAAATAATACACAGAGAGACATCCTGTAACTTTGCCACTAGACCTAATCAAAAGTGTTAATACATCAACTAAAGCCACTATTTTAACAATAACTTTGGAAGAAATGAATGTTACAACAGCGATAACAAGCCCCGGAAATGTGACACAGACACCAACAACAACTTTCCTGAAACTAAAGGATGTAGTAAACGTGACTCAGAAGTCTGTGATACAGATGGAGAGTGCTGTAAATGGTAGTAAGGATAGTGTTGAAACAGGAGAACAGATGGTAGCAGTGAATCATGTACATTCATCTGAAATAGTGGAGAATACTATCCCGGGGGTACAGAATGAGTTCTTGGATTTTGATGGAAGACAAGAACATATATCTGATCAATACCGCTCGTTAGGGAAGAGAGAAACTAAATGGAAAGCATATGGATTTGACTCTTCTGTTTTGCAAATTAAAGATGGATGGGCAGGTAGGAATCTATGGTTCCAGCAGTTAACTCATTCTATAAGATCAGTGAGGAATCTTGAGGGTCCATGTCTGCTGAGAATTCCATCACCAGGCACGTGGGGTTCAATCTTAGAGACAGTGGCTCAACCTCTATCAACCGCGTGTCAATCTTATGCTTTATCATGGTTGTTGTATCAGCAACAATCAGTAACAGATATGATGATGTCATTGTCGAGACATTTGTTTAGGCCTAAGTTTAATTGCTCTTGGTTAAATGAATTACCCTATGTCAATTTGTTAGATCAGAATGAAAATCAGTTAACAGCGATTCCTGAAGCATTGGAGGTAAAACCAATAAGGGCTAGAAGCTGCTTTTGTTCAAATAAAACATATGATGGACCAGGTATGTTTATGGGTATATCAGATTGTGATGAGTATATGATGACTTTGGATAAGCATGAACGTAAGGTTAGTGGTGAGACATATAAAGTAACTTTTCATGTTCCATCTAGTAAGAATAGAAGGACTTTGATGGTAAAAGATCAGCTTTTGCCTGGAAATGTGACTATTGGGAATTTTCGAGATATTTGGTGGGTTTGTGGTGATAAAGCATATATATTCTTACCCTATGGATGGACAGGATGTTGTTACATGTCGACGTTGAAACTTCCATATGAGGTCTATACTATCCAAAAGGGAAAGGCATCGGACACTGCTAAATCTGATTCTAGGTCTGGAAATAGGGTGAAAAGGGAAATGGCACAATTTAATAGTTTGGAGTCCTACCATTGGAGGATAAGTCTAGGAGAGAAGTGGGGACTTGGACTTTTTCCATGGTATGGTGTAACATTTTTGGCAGATCACATTGATAATATTACCTATACTTTGCAGGGTTTTGCAAATGAAACAATACGAGGGTTTGATCTTCTGTCAAATACTCAGAGAAGTCACAGACTGACGTTGTTGAAACATGACATGGCTCTTGACTATATTTTAGCCAAACAAGGTGGCTTATGTGTGGCTATGAATCTGACGGGAGATGATTGTTATACTTTGATCCCCGATAGTTCCGATAATATCACTAGTGTTATAGATGCATTGAAGAGTATAAGGGATGCGTTTGGTCAGTCAGAAGGAGCTGGATGGTCAGCGAAGGCTTGGTTGCAAGATCAGTTGGGCCCAGTGGGAGCAGTGATAGTTCAGATTTTGTAGCAGCTCTTATAGCGCTGTGTGTTATGTTTTGTTTTTGTACTCTGTTGTTGACTTTTGCGAAGGCTATGATATTGAGATGGGTTGGAGTTGTGATGCCTGGGGACAACACTCAGATGCCGTTGTTAGCTGTTACTGAACTGGATGGAGATAAACAAGTAGAGCTAGATGGAGTATTGATGGATAGATATCCATTTTAAATATCCGATCATTTTTCACGTCTTTACATATTATTGTGATATTTAGTGTTTTGATATGAATCAAAGGGGGGAAATGGAATGTCATTCATTTTATATCTAATTTCATATATCAATTTTAGTTGACATTGATGTTTTAATTTGCATGTGTTGTTTTGCAAAAGATACTGTTTGGTATTTTCTTTTCTTCCAGAAGCATATGGGGGAATATGTAGAGGGACTCAAATACTCAAACATGGACAATATGAATGGACTGGAGGAAGTGGAACAAGGAAGGAGTGGAAATGTTCCGATTCCATCATCAACGTCGCATTGAAAGACGACACTGTGGAGGAGATGAAGTGTAGTGGACTACATTCCAGTGTTATATTCTTTCTGTATTAATTTTTGAACAATTATGTTTTCTGTGTTGGGTACATGTGGGGACCTCAGATGTTTTTGTTTATTTCGTTGAAGTTTAGGGATATGGGGTCTAGGCAAGGACAGAGAGAATCCACAGGAGGGTCCGATGGGTCGACCAGCCTGAATGTGGACATTTTGATTGTATTTTGTTTGCTGGGGTTTTCATATGTATTCAATTGCATCATAGCTTAAAATGTATTCATGAAGATGTGTGAATTGATCTGGAGTACTTAGGTGGTCGCCTAGGGCAGAGGGGCCGTGAGAGAATTTTCCTGTCTTGACTGACTGATGGATATTGGAATGAAAGCTGCCAGACAGGTTTTTCGCTCTTACACTCCATGACAATTCATTTACACTCCATGACAATTTATTTACACTCCATGACAATTCATTTACACTCCATGACAATTTATTTACACTCCATAATAATGTATTTACACTACATACAAAAATGTGTCTATATAAACATGTGTTTAATCTCCATTAATTTTGGTTTATTGTTAAAGTTACTCAAGAGCAAGAATTGTTATTTGTCATAATCCTATTCTTTTTGTTTTCGAGACTTAATTAGTCTCGAAGGGGGGAATATGTAGTATCTTAAACAGTCTACAAATGCTGATTGTTGCAGAAAGTGTGATAGAGGGAACTTGGCCCTAAGATTTTGCTGATGTGGCAAAATGGTGTACTCTACTGTGCTGGAAAACATCTGGAAAGCATTACTAAATTCCTGGAAAAGAGGATATGTAATGGCCTGGGATTGGTTTTTTAGAATCACACCATAATACGTCACAAAGGATATAAAACCATGTCTTGAACAATAGAATAGGAAGAATAGCTAATCAGATTGGCTCGGGCTGTTTTCCAGACATCTGCAGGTGTCTGTCAAATTCTGATGCTGGAACCTTTGTTATAATAAACCTTTGAAAACAGAGTACAGTGTCACTGTCACACTACGATCCACCCCCGCTTCCCTGGGTCTCCTGTCGTCGTCTCCGTCCCCTCGCAATAACCCACAAAATGATTGAAAAGTATCCACCGCCCCACACCTGCCACTACAGGATCAAGTCTTCAACCCACCAAATATACGCCCCCCATCAAGAAAGCCGATTTGGAAAGACCCACCCAAAACAAACTGTAACTGTAATCAGTTATATTACAAACAAAAATATTGTAATCAGATTACTGATACTTTTGAAAACCTAGATGATTACTTATTGGATTACTTTTAAATTCAGAAAGGATGTTTGCGAACAAATTAATTATGGCACCTTTCAGTTTCTCATCAGGATCCTGGCAGCGCAGTTCTGCGTGTAGTGTTGTTCCAACTGACAACTTTACCAGGACGAGGACTTGCGGATGTCAAGCTCTTTCCAAGAGCCTATGTTGAAGCAAGCTAAATGACACGTTGTTTACTTCGCTAGCTAGGTAGCTCATGCCAAATGAATAGGTTACTATAACGTATCTGAAAATACATGATCAATTGATGTTTACTGATCATGAAATGCATGCAGTTACTTGCTGTATAACTCTGATGATAGAGCTAAATGTGGAATAATCGGAAATGTCTGTGTAGTTCTGACTATGCTATTCAAGAGGTGATGATATTAAAAACAAATAGTTATAAAATGTATTTACCAATCTCTTGAAAACGGCACGTAGCCTAGTTGTTAATGGTTTTAGCGAAATTCGTATATATTTCTGGCACTAACATCAATCAATTTCAAGAAGGATCGGAATATACCTGCATGTAGGTCCAGGAAAAGGTGCAAATTATATCCACAAAAAACTAGTGATGTGTAGAGAGATTCACATCCAAGCACTAATATTTTTTTAAAGTTCAAATTGTTTAGTGGAATCCACCAGACGCAGCCAAACCATGGAAATGGTGTGGATATCACAGCCTACTATATAATGCGACAGTAGCCTCTCTCTCTCTCTCTCTCTCTCTCTCTCTCTCTCTCTCTCTCTCTCTCTCTCTCTCTCTCTCTCTCTCTCTCTCTCTCTCTCTCTCTCTCTCTCTCTCTCTCTCTCTCTCTCTCTCTCTCTCTCTCTCTCTCTCTCTCTCTCTCTCTCTCTCTCTCTCTCTCTCTCTCACCTGTGAGTCACACAATGCCGATGTCGGATGCTGTACTGTAATTGGAGAGAGACTTTTCACCGCAAACTGGTGCAATCTGGTGCATGGTGCCAAGAGTAAAAGCCTGTGTCACAGCGCATCCTTGCTGGTAGAACCGGTTTGTAGAGTTTGGGACTATAAAGTTCTATCTGCATTTTGGTCAAGTTATTGACATAGCCTTGTTCTGTTCATTGCTCTCTACCTATATAGTACCCTTAATACCACAATTCATGTTAAGTTCAAAAGATCAAAATTGCTGACAGCATTCAAACCAATGAGTGTTCAGAATGTTAAAGCCAATTATCTCAGAATAATATTTTTGCAGATAAAACCTTATAGTCCTAAGCTCTCGTAATTGTCTGTATTGATCTTCCTGTCTGGGTTGGCGCCCCCCCCTTGGTTTGTGCTGTGGTGGAGACCTCTGTGGGCTATACTCGGCCTTGTCTCAGGATTGTAAGTTGGTGGTTGGGGATATCCCTCTAGTGGTGCGGGGGCTGTGCTTTGGCGGAGTGGGTGGGGTTATATCCTTCCTGTTTGGCCCTGTCCGGGGGTTTCTTCGGATGGGGCCACAGTGTCTCCGGACCGCTCCTGTCTCAGCCTCCAGTATTTATGCTGCAGTAGTTTATGTGTCGGGGGGCTGGGGTTAGTTGGTTATACCTGGAGTACTTCTCCTGTCTTATCCAGTGTCCTGTGTGAATTTAAGTATGCTCTCTCTAATTCTCTCGTTCTCTCTTTCTCTCTGAGAACCTGAGCCCTAGGACCATACGTCAGGACTACCGGGCATGATGACACCTTGCTGTCCCCAGTCCGCCTGGCCTTGCTGCTATTCCAGTTTCAACTGTTCTGCCTGCGGCTACGAAACCCCTACCTGTCCCAGACCTGCTGTTTTTCAACTCTTAATGATCGGCTATGAAAAGCCAACTGAGAGACCTGAGCCCTAGGACCATACGTCGGGACTACCGGCCGTGGTGACTCCTTGCTGTCCCCAGTCCGCCTGGCCTTGCTGCTATTCCAGTTTAAACTGTTCTGCCTGCGGTTATGGAACCCCTACCTGTCCCAGACCTGCTGTTTTCAACTCTTAATGATCGGCTATGAAAAGCCAACTGAGATTTATTCCTGATTATTATTTGACCATGCTTGTCACTTATGAACATTTTTGAACATCTTGGCATGGTTCTGTTATAATCTCCACCCGGCACAGCCAGAAGAGGACTGGCCACCCCTCATAGCCTGGTTCCTCTCTAGGTTTCTTCCTAGGTTTTCGCCTTTCTAGGGAGTTTTTCCTAGCCACCGTGCTTCTACACCTGCATTACTAGCTGTTTGGGGTTTTAGGCTGGGTTTCTGTACAGCACTTCGAGATATTAGCTGATGTAAGAAGGGCTATATAAAATAAAATTGATTGATTGATTGATTGATTGTAGTAGCATAGGCTAATGCTGTCTGTCTGCCTGTCCATTTGTCTGCCTGTCAGGTGAACTTTAGGGAGTAATGCCACGTTCAATGCTCCCCACTGAGAATCAGCACACGCGCACGCACGCACAAACAAACTGTCTTTACAGTTTGTTTTAATTGGTTTTGTATGTGGTACATTTTCACAACTCTTAGTACAAAACTCCAAACTGGTCACACTTGTAACGCAGCCAGTCGTTAATTCAAAACCTGTTAATGTGCTGTCGTATCGAGTGAGTGGTGGCAATTATTGCTGATGAACAAAAGGAGTCTGCTCATACTGAACGTTGATCATAAGGTTTATTCAGACCACAAGCTTCAGCATGAGTAACAGACTCGCGAGGTCTGGAGAGCAGTGTCCTCCAATTCTAATGGCTGCTCTGCCCGCTCTTCTTCGTGTACCCCTATTTATAAACAATGCAACAAGATGGGCTCCCCCTTCTGGCCAATCACCAGTCTCCAACACACTTCCTGTCTATTGTATGTGACATTACACTAAACATTGCCTTTTGATACTAACATAACCAACATTCCATTTCTTCATGAAAAACATTTAACAAAGACATAATCTTAATACACTACAGTGCATTCATTTGGATTGTAAACATCTCTCACCACACACCGATTGATTCAAAATCTAAGTTTATTGTGAAATGTATAGAGGACATTGGTTTAATCACCAAAACACAACATAATGATATCTTTTCAATTTAGTCGTTTTAACTACCAGTTAATCCAATAGCAAAAAATGCAAGGTATGTGTTTCAAATCGCCCTTAGAAGTGATGAAAGTAATATGCTACAGTACTGTAAATTACAGTAGATTATACAGTTTTCACATTAGGCAATACACTTACTGTAGTAGACAAACCAGTTTAAAATCTATTGGTTCACCAAATGCTTAAGTGATTAACCATTAAGTGCAGTTGGATTAAGTGATGGTCAAATGTATTTAAACAAATGAGAAGAGAAGCACATGAAAAGTATTGTGAGCATTGCATTGTGAAAGGCAATTACTTTATATGAAATGTATTTCTAGATGAAACATTGATTAGGTTTGGTGAAAAAGTTACTGTGTGATTTTGTGTATTGTACTTAGTCAATTGAAAATGTGTTTACAGTTTTAAAAAACAGCCTTTTTGATGTTCTGTTTTGGGTTTTGTACTTTACCACATACACTGCATGAACAAAAGTATGTGGACACCTGGTCGTCGAACATCTCATTCCAAAATCATGGGCATTAAAATAGTATGCTGTAGCGTTAAGATTTCCCTTCACTGGAACTAAGAGGCCTAGCCTGAACCATGAAAAACAGCACCAGACAATTATTCCTTCTCCGCCAAACTTTACAGTTGGCATTATGCATTGGGGCAGGTAGCGTTCTCCTGGCATCCGCCAAACCTAGATTCATCCGTCGGACTGCCAGATGTTGAACGGTGATTCATCACTCCAGAGAATGCGTTTCCACTGCTCCAGAGTCCAATGGCGGCGAGCTTTACACCACTCCATCCGACGCTTGTTATTGCGCATGATAACCTTAGGCTTGTGTGCGCGGTTGCTCGGCCATGGAAACCCATTTCATGAAGCTCCCGATGAACAATTATTGTGCTGACTTTGCTTCCAGAGGCAGTCTGGAACTCTGTATTGAGTGTTGCAACCTTCAGCACTCGGCGGTTCTGTTCTGTGAGATTGTTCGGGCTGAGCCGTTGTTGCTCCTAGACGTTTCCACTGCACAATAACAGCACGTACAGTTGACCGGAGCAGCTCTAGCACGGCTTGCTGGAAAGGTGGTATCCTTTGACGGTGCCAAGTTGGAAGTCACTGAGCTCTTCAGTAAGGCCATTCTACTGCCAATGTTTGTCAATGGAGATTGCATGGCTGTTTGTTTGATTTTATACACCTGTCAGCAACGGGTGTGGCTGAAATAGGCAAATCCACTAATTTGAAGGGTGTCCACACACTTTTGTATATTTACATTTACGTCATTTAGCAGACGCTAAATGAGCGACTTACAAATTGGTGCATTCATCACCTATACCAGTGGGATAACACTTTACACATTTTTTTTTTTTTTTAAGGGGGGGGGGGGGGTGGGGGGGGGTAGAAGGGGGGGGGGGGGGGGGGGGGGGGGGTAGAAGGTTACTTTAATCCTATCCCAGGTATGCCTTAAAGAGGTGGGTTTCAAAGTGTCTCCGGAAGGTGGTGCGCGACTCCGCCGTCCTGGCGCCGTGAGGGAGCTTGTTCCACCATGGGGGTGCCAGAGCAGCACGAACAGTTTTTGACTGGCTGAGCGGGAAAACTATGCTTCCGCAGAGGTAAGGGGAGCCAGCAGGCCAGAGGTGGATGAACGCAATGGCCCCTAGTTTGGGTGTAGGGACTGATCAGAGGCCTGAAGGTACGGAGTTCGGTGCCGTTCCCCTCACAGCTCCATAGGCAAGCACCCATGGTCTTGTAACAGATGCGAGCTTCAACGGAAGCCAGTGAGTGTGCGGAGGAGAGGGGTGACGTGAGAGAACTTTGGGAAGGTTGAACACAAGAACGGCAGCGGCATTCTGGATGAGTTCGTAGGGGTTTAATGGCACAGGCAGGGAGCCAGCCAACAGCGAGTTGCAGTAATCCAGACGGGAGATGACAAGTGCCTGGATTAGGACCTGTGCCGCTTCCTGTGTAAGCAGGGTAGTACTCTCCGAATGTTGTAGAGCATGAACTGCAGGATCGGGTCAACCGCCTTGATGTTAGCGGAGGAAACGAACAGGGTGTTGTCCAGGGTCACGCCAAGGGCTCTTCGCACTCTGGGAGGAGGACACTAACGGAGTTGTCAACCGTGATGGCGAGATCATGGAACGGGCAGCCTTCCCCAGGGAGGAAGAGTCAGCTCCGTCTATTGCCAAGGTTCAGCTTGAGGTGGTGATCCTGCATCCATAATGAAATGTCTGCCAGACATGCAGAGATGCATTCGCCACCTTGTTATCAGAAGGGGGAAAGGAGAGATTAGTTGTGTATCGTCAGCGTAGCAATGATAGGAGAGGCCATGTGAGGATATGACAGAGCCAAGGACTTGGTGTATAGCAGAGAATAGGAGAGGGCCTAGAACTGAGCCCTGGGGGACACCAGTGGTGAGAGCACGTGGTGCGGGAGACAGCTTCTCGCCACGCCACTTGGTAGGAGCGATTCGCGGTCAGGTAGACGCAATCCAAGAGTGAGCCGCGCCGGAGATGCCCAGCTCGGAGAGGGTTTGAGAGGAGGATCTGATGGTTCACAGTATCAAAGGCAGCAGACAGGTCTAGAAGGACAAGAGCAGAGGAGAGAGAGTTAGCTTTAGCAGTCGCGGGAGCTCCGTGACACAGAGAAGAGCAGTCTCAGTTGAATGACCAGTCCTGAAACCTGACTGGTTGGGTCAAGAAGGTCATTCTGAGAGAGATAGCAAGAGAGTTGGCTAAAGACAGGCACGCTCAATAGTTTTGGAAAGAAAAGAAAGAAGGGATTACTGGTCTGTAGTTGTTGACATCAGAGGGATCAAGTGTGGTTTTTTGAGAAGGGGTGCAACTCTCGCTCTCTGAAGACGGAAGGGACATAGCCAGCGGTTCAAGGATGAGTTGATCAGCAAGGTGAGGTAAAGGGAGAAAGGTCACCGGAGATGGTCTGGAGAAGGAGGAGGGGATGGGGTCAAGCGGGCAGGTTGTTGTGCGGCCCTGCAGTCCACAAGTCGCGAGATTTTATCTGGAGAGAGAGGGGAGAAAGAGTCAAAGCATAGGGTAGGGCAGTGTGAGCAGGACCAGCAGTGTCATTGGACTTAACAAACGATTGATTCGGAAGTCGTTAATCTTCTTTCAAAGTGGTTGACGAACGTCATCCACAGAGAGGGAGGAGGGGGGTCATCCACAGAGAGGGTAGGAGGGGGGGGGGGGGGGGGGATTCAGCAGGGGAGGAGAATGTGGCAAAGAGCTTCCTAGGGTTTAGAGGCAGATGCTTGGGAATTTAGAGTGGTAGAAAGTGGCCTTAGCAGCAGAACAGATGAAGAGAGATGTAGAGAGGAGGGAGTGAAAAGATGCCAGGTCCGGCAGGGAGTCTAGTTTTTTTCAATTTCCGCTCAGCCTGCCCGGAGCTCTGTTCTGTGAGCTCGCACTGAGTCATCAAAGCCACGGGCTGGAGCGGGGAGGGACCGAGCCGGCCGGCCGGAGGAATAGGGGGACACAGAGAGTCAAAGGATGCAGAAAGGGAGGAGAGTAGGGTTGAGGAGGCAGAATCAGGAGATGGAGGGAGAAGGATGAGCAGAGGGAAGAGATGATAGGATGGAAGAGGAGAGAGTAGTGGGAGGAGAGAGAAGGCGAAGTGCGCGGCGGCGCATTACCATCTGTATAGGGGCAGAGTGAGTAGTGTTGGAGGATGAGCGAGAGAGAAAAGGATACAAAGTAGTGGTCGGAGACATGGAGGGGAGTTGCAGTGAGATTACGTAGAAGAGCAGCATCTAGTAAAAGATGAGGTCAAGCGTATTGCCTGCCTTGTGTAGTAGGGTGGGGACGGTGCGAGGGTGAGGTCAAAAGAGGAGAGGAGTGGAAAGAAGGAGGCAGAGAGAAATGAGTCAAATGTAGATGTAGGGAGGTTGAAATCCCCCAAAACGGTGAGGGGTGAGCCATCCTCAGGAAAGGAACTTATCAAGTCGTCAAGCTCATTGATGAATCTCTCCAAGGGAACCTGGAGGGCGGATAGCATGACAAGGATATTAAAGCTTAAATGGGGCTAGTAACTGTGACAGCATGGGAATTCAAATGAGGAGCTAGACAGATGGGTTAGGGGAAAAATTGAGAATGTCCACTTGGGAGAGATGAGGATTCCTGTGCAGCCACCCCTCTGACCAGATGCTCTCGGGGTATGGCGAGAACACATGGTTCAGACGGAGGGAAGAGAGCAGTAGGAGTAGCAGTGTTTTTCAGTGGTAATCCATGTTTCCGTCAGCGCCAGGAAGTCGAGGGACTGGAAGGGTAGCATCGGATGGGATGAAGTCAGCCTTGTTGGCAGGAGAACGGCAGTTCCAGAGGCTGCCTGAGACCTGTAACTCCAGGTGTGTTGGTGCGTGCAGGGCACCACCAGGTTAAGGAGAGGCAGCAGGCCACGGCGGTGTGAGTCGTTTGTGTAAGCCTGTGACGGAGAGGAGAGAACAGGGATAGGCAGAGGCATAGTTGTGACAAGGCTGTAGCAAATGGCTACAATAATGCAGAGGAGATCCGGAATGAAATGAACTAAACATCTGGGAAAGGAGGAGAGTAGGGCCTCCCTCACCAACAAACTCCAAACCAAAATATAACTCTCCCAACTTCCACCTCAGAAAAACTATAATTGTTTCTCTGAAACACCCTAATAAAACTCCCCCAACTTTCCACTTTAAATTAAAGTTAGAATTGAGGTGCAAACTACAGCGGTTCAATGTTTCAAGGAATAGACTCAACCTACTTTATTCAGCTAGATAACTATGATGCCATAGCTACTAGCATGCTAGCATCCCAATAACACACAGTTTAGCACCAATACTTGGTTACAACAAACTACGAATAGTGTGTTAACACACTAAACAGATAATTCGTGTCTCGTGTCTAGTTGCTTTCATAACGCAGCAATAATTAAACGTTGGCTAGCTAGCACAAAAGACATAGTACTGCTAGCTGCTGGCTAGTGTTGGCTAGCTAGCAATGGCTGCTGTGTTGACTTTGTTTGAAAAACGGCGTCGCTAGGCGATACGAATGTAGCTGGCTAAAATTATATTGTATTTAGTGCTATAGTACTGCTAGCTGGTAGCGTTGGCTAGCTCAGCAATGGCTGCGGTGATGACTTTGTTTGAAAAAAAAAACTGTAAACCGCACTTTCTATTTCTCTCTCACTGGGAAATAAATATTTATAAGAACGGCGTAATAAAAGTGAGAACTACAGAGAGAAAACACACACGCATTACAATGTCAGTTGACATAAAAGGTTACACAAAGGCATGAATATTAAATGTATTTTTAGGTCGCTTCACTGTCATTGAAAGTGTGTGAGTGTGTGTACATGGTGTCTGTGGTGAGTGTGTGATAGAGAGAAAGAGATAGAGAGAGTGTGATGGGTTGTGTGTGTGTATGTACAGTATCTCACAAAAGTGAGTACACTCCTCACATTTGTGTAAATATTTGAGTATATATTTTAATGTGACAACACTGAAGAAATGACACTTTGATACATAAAATGTAAAGTAGTGAGTGTACACAGCTTGTATAACAGTGTACATTTGCTGTCCCCTCAAAATAAACACAACACACAGCATTAATGTAGCTGGCAACAAAAGTGAGTACACCCATAAGTGAAAATGTCCAAATTGGACCCAAAGTGTCAATATTTTCGTGTGGCACACCATCATTTCCCAGCACTGCCTTTAACCCTCTTGGGCATGGAGTTTCACCAGAGCTTCACAGGTTGCCACTAGAGTCCTCTTCCTACTCCTCCATGATGACATCACGGAGGCTGGTGGATGTTAGAGACCTTGCACTCCTCCACTTCCGTTGAGGTGCCCACAGATGCTCAAGAGGGTTTAGGTCTGGATACATGCTTGCTAGTCAATCATCCTTTACCCTCAGCTTCTTTAGCAAAAAAGGCAGTGGTTCGTTCTATGGAGGTGGGTTTGGGCGGTCGTTATCATGTTGGAATACTGCCCTGCGGCTTAGTCTCCGAAGGGAGGGGATCATGCTCCTGCTTCCAGTAATGTCACAGTACCACTCGGGAAGTCTCCCGAGTGGCGCAGTGGTCTAAGGCACGGCATCGCAGTTCTAGCTGTGCCACGGCCGCGACCGGGAGACCCATGGGGCGGCGGCACAATTGGTCCAGGGTAGGGGAGGGGAATGGCCGGCAGGGATGTAGAGCATGGGTGTTTGCAACGCCAGTGTTGTGGTTTTCGATTACTACGGGGGCGCCAGTATGAAAAAAAAAGAATGTATGCACTCACTAAACTGTAAGTCGCTCTGGATAAAGAGAGTCTGCTAAATGACTAAAATGAATGTTTGTGTTAACACGCCTCTCGGGAAGAGGGAACGCCAACACCCTCTACAACTCAACTCTCTGTGGTGTGAAAGAGGTATGGGACTGTAGGTACGTGAGTAAGATGAAAAAAGGCAGAGAATACCGTTAACAGGGAATTTATTCCTTCGCACGGTAAGTTTGGGGAAAAGGGGCTGGACGGAACCAAAGCAAAAGAAAGTAAATATAAAAGCCCCCTCTCCTACCTTACCTGCCTACCCACTACTTACTTATCTAGACCATCTGGTGCACTAACCAAAATACAAGGGATGGTCCGCCAGGTCTTTCTAGTGTGCCATAGACAGTCAACTCTACGGGTAATGTATGCCCGCGGGCCTCTTGCCTAAGCACTCCCTCTAGGTGCCTTCCCCTTCCCCACTTGGGAACAAAATGATTCAACACAAAAAACCTGGGGAAAAAAAACTAACTCAGGACATTAAAGGAAAACCTGAGCCACAAAACTAACACAAAACATTACAATCAGCTACTCACAGCAAACAACTAATACCAAATGTCTTAGCAACAACCAACATGCTACAACTCTCAGCAATTCTGCTAGTCCCTTCTTTCCTCCTCTGAGCAACAGAACTGGGGCTTATATAGCTTTCAGAAGGAGTTGTTGCGTAATTGGAGACAGCTGCGTCCTGACGAGGGCGCAGGGTCAGTCTCAATCATCAATGTTCATGACCAATCAGCTGCTTGTTGGAGAATTTCAGGAACCCATTTCCTGAAATAAATACATGAAAATACACAACCTACACACAGAAAATGGGGAAACGTAACAGTTGGCATTCATGGCTTCCCTCATATAAACTGTAGCTCTCTCAGTGCCGGGCAGCATCAAAAAATGCAGCCCCAGACCATGACACTCCCACCACCATCGCTGACTGTAGGCAAGACACACTTGTCTTTGTACTCCTCACCTGGTTGCGATGCTGCATACACGCTTGACACCATCTGAACCAAATAAGTTATCTTGGTCTCATCAGACCACAGGACACGGTTCAGTAATCCATGTCCTTAGGTCTGCTTGTCTTCAGGCAAACTGTTTGTCAGGCTTTCTTGTGCATCATCTTTAGAAGAGGCTTCCTTCTGGGACGACAGCCATGCAGTCAATTTGATGCAGTGTCTGTGGCGTTTGTCTGAACACTGACAGCTGACCCCCCACCCCTTCAACCTCTGAAGCAATGGCTGGCAGCACTCATTACGTCTATTTCCCAAGACAACCTCTGGATAGGACGCTGGAGCACGTGCACTCAACTTCTTTGGGCGACCATGGCGAGGCCTGTTCTGAGTGGAACCTGTCCCGTTAAAAACGCTGTATAGGTCTTGGCCACCGTGCTGCAGCTCAGTTTTCAGGGTCTTGGCAATCTTCTTATATAGCCCCAGGCCATCTTTATGTAGAGGCAAACAAATTCTTTTTTTCAGATCCTCAGAGAGTTCTTTGCCATGAGGTGCCATGTTGAACTTCCAGTGACCAGTATGAGGGAGTGTGAGAGCGATGACACCAAATTTAACACACCTGCTCCCCATTCACACCTGAGACCTTGTAACACTAACGAGTCACATGACACCGGGGAGGAACATGGCTAATGTGCGCCACCCCCATGGTCTCCTGGCCACGGCCAGCTATGACAGAGCCTGGATTTGAACCAGGAATCTCAAGTGGCATAGCTTGCAATGTGATGCAGTGCCTTAGACCACTGCGCCACTCGGGAATCATCCTATTCAGAGAGGGGACACATCCATCCTCTCCTTGCACACACACAAACACACACACGCTGAACGGTCTGGGACGTGAACACTGGGCTTCAGATAGCTTGGTTGGGGAGAGATGAGAGAACCATTTACTTTATATAACAATATGATATTCACTCTGTCCATCTCTCTATACCACGTCTGTCTATCACTGTCTGTCTATATCACTCTGGTCTGTCTATATCTCTGTGCATCTCTCTATATCACTCTGTCATTCTGTTTTTGTCTCAGAACATATATTTACTCAGGACAAAGTGTCCCCTAACCCAACACAAACTGCAGAAAATACCAGTTCGTTCTCATATTATATCTGGCTTGATTAAATGTGGTGGGGCGTGGTATTCAGTCCATGTGTGCCACCAATACACAACAAAGAGGTATTGTTAAAATGATTATTGATGCCATGTCCTTTCAGAACATTGTTTTAATGAGTCAGGTTTTATATGATATGAAGCACTGGTTTATGGTTAGTGTCCTTCTGTGCATAAGGGATTATTAAACACAAATGAGAAGTTAGGCTGGTTACAAGATTCTAGATGGCCTGGTCCCAGAGGTGCAGTGGATTGACAGCAGATCCGATAAGATCTCTAGCAGGCAGAAAGAGGGATATAAATCTTGAATGTGCTGAGATGTTGACATAGTGTAAATATGCCTGATGCTTTTGTCATGCTCTGCTATTTATTCATGGGTGTATGTCTGTTGTCTATTAGAAAAGTACATACTAAGTTGAGTCAATCTGACTTACCTTCAGTGCTTAGACCATGAAATATATTTATTTTAAATAATGACATGATGTATGGTTTCCCACTGGGAAAAAAACTGGTACAATCAACGTTGTTTTCACGTCATTTCAACGAAAACCATCTTTGTGGTGACGTTGAATCAATGTGGAAAACTGATTGGATTTGCAAAAAGTCATCAACGCAAGGGCATCTTTGTTTCAATCAACTTTTCACCTAAATCCACGACATGGTGAAATGTTTTGTTGATTTCACGTTGAATTCACGTTATGTAAATCAAAAGTTCGACGTTGAACTGACGTCTGTGCCCAGTGGGTGGTTGTCATGTATGTGCAGAGAGAATGAAAGCGAGGAGCGACAGGTTCATAGGCTGAAAAATGGAATAAAATGAAAGGTATGAAACCCACCCTTTGATATCTCTCCCCCACCATCCACCTTAGGCGTGTGTGATTGTGCATTTGTGTTGAGATACCTCTAACTGTGCCTCTAATCAGCAGATTGTCAGTCTCCCTCCTGTGGCAGTCAGAGGAACAGAGGGCGGCAGAGACTCCGAGACCAAATGAATTCACCACACTGCACCCCCTACGCACACCGCCCCTAGGCTCCACAGTTTAAGATGTTCTCCTCACAAATAGATTGCATAGATTTTTTTCCTACCATTAATACAGCAGATTTCACGCTATTAGTGACTATCTATATTCTTCAATGTTTCATGTCCTAAGCAGTGGCGGCTCTCTGAAAAATTCTCAGGGGGGGCAATTTTTCTGATGATTTAGGTGACCTACACACATTTAAAAAAAGATATGTCCAGCAACAACATGAAGACAGGGGCAGCATATAAGTCAATACCAGAAAGCATTTTATTGACTGATCTCAAAAGTGTTGGGCTTAACCAGGGTGGTGGAGCCCTCAGTTTCATCTTTGCCTCGCAAAGCTAACTCAAACACTTCGCAAAACTTCACACACTGGATTAGCCGGCTGAGGATTGTGGCGGGTGGTTCTGCTAATGTCGTAGTAAATATATTTTGTTATAGTGAATATGGAAATATGATATGTTGAGTAAAATGTTGTGCTAAGATCTATTTAGGTCAGGAGCTGGTTATAATGTTCTGTTCCTATCCAAAAACAATGGACAAAAGGGTCATATCTTGTCAGCCTTGTCAGCAGGTGGCAAGGAACAACACCCACGCCATAGGCCTCTCAGTTCTTCCAACTCACGAGTTCTTTGCTCTGAGGACACACACACACACACACACAAACAACACCACACACACACATCATCACTGTTAACACACACACACACACACCACACACATCAATCACCACTGTTAAACACACACACACACACACACACACAAAAATCCCCTCTCTTAGGCTGAACATTTGAAGACAGAGAACCCGACTCAGAGCCAATGCAACATTGACAGTAGCCTGGAGGGGACCTCGCCCAACTCAATCAGGACCAATCAGAGAAATCAGAACTACTAGATTCAACCTACTTCATTTATTGCATAAAATGTCCGCACACAATGTTCGCGGGCTCTTCTTCAGATAATAATAATCATAATTAATAATATGCATGTGTAGCCAGACGCTTTTATCCAAAGCGACTTACAGTCATGCCGTTGCATACAATTTTTGGTGTATGGGTGGTCCCGGGGATCGAACCCACTACCTTGGCGTTTACAAGCGCCGTGCCCTACCAGGCTGAGTACTCATCAAAGTGGATACTCATGGATGCGCATCCGCAATTGTAAAATGTCAAACACAATTGGAGACACCATGTCATTTTTGGAGACATGTTATTGCCAGTAAACTATTTTAGATGCGACTGCTAACTAAATATAAAACATTTAGTCTGGCTAGATAATCATCTTAGCTTAAATTTGGGGCAAACAATTCCGTTATTTACCGTTAATTTGAGGGATTGGGAGTGAAAGAAAATCGAGTTAAATAGTGCTACTTTCCGATATACTGTATTGACCATATCGCAATATTTTTAGGGCTAGTTGGGCTGTACCCGCACCAAACCACCATTATTGCTTCCTTCATAGCTTGGTCTCAATCTTTTCACATTGGGATCTCAATTTGTTTTCAGCACCTTTTATTTCCATGACTGATCAAAACTCGTTCTCATGCTTTCTGATCCTCCGCAACAGACATATGGTGCGCACTAAAATCACAGTAATCGAATCGCACTAAGTTATTAGAATCATGAGTTTTTCGGGGACTCGCAATGCATATATCTTATCGTGAGGTTTCCTGGCTAATTCCAGCGCAAGTCATTGCCACAACAAAATCTCTTCGCTCGCAAACTGCAATGTCTTCTCCAAAACGGGCAATGTGTCTCCAGCAATGTTTAATTTTTTGACGTTTCTATGTCATCTCAATTTTCCAAGCAGATATGAACCACAATGTAAATATTTTGGTAAGTGATGCAAATAGTGAACTATGATAGGCCGCCTACTAATGTAATTATAGGTGTCCCTGCTTCTGTATTGGGATAAAGGTTTCCCCTTCGTGAGCGAACGACGTCTCTTTGTCCGAATCTAGCCCGACTGCAGCCCGCAACACGTTACCCTCGCCACACAAGCTGACACCAAGCTTGCTCAGAACCAATCCTTCCTTCCGCATCCAGAACCTTGTGAAAAAGGAGGACAGAGGAGTTTCGTTCAACTTCACTGTCTGTTGGTCCAATTTTATTTGGTGAATTATAACAACGTGGCTTCAAGGTTCACCAGACTCTGGAGAGATGTACAAGTGGGTATTGATTGAGTGATTGGTTAATTGATGATCAATTGATCAATTGGTTGATTAAATTGATTGCTATATTGTCAGGTTGTTGGAGGCAGCATGTTGTGAGGCTATAACACCAGCTGTGGACCAGACTTGGAGAGACTGCTACAGAGTTATAAAACAGGAGAGCTTTCGGTGGAAGTAGTAATTGATTGATTTGATGGATGGATTTGATAGATATATAGGGATTAATTAATTGACGAATTGACTGACTTGCCTGCAGGTGTGACCACTGGCGTATCGACCAACACATGAAACCGTCCCCAGGGTGGCAAACCAGTGAACATAGAGGGGACATCCACTACTACGGCCAGTTTTGACTCACTATGAATGACTGTGGTCGACCAGACATATGTCATCCAGTCATAGCTATGACTCTACTGAACGACCATAGATGAAGATTATGACTCCATACCAGCATCAAACCTGCCCCAGATGATGGATGTACTTCAGAGGCAACACCCCAAAGTTATTGGGAGGACTCAGGGAAGTAGTGTGTATGTTAGGCTGTGTTTACACAGGAATCCCAATTCAGATTTTTTGCCAATTATTTGGCATACTCTGATACAAATCGCGATTAATGTATAAACAGGATATTTCCTGATCTTGGGCAGTTTTTGGTTTTTAAAAGTTTTTTGGGCCAATTCACATCAGATCTTCTTCACAGCATATCTTTTTTAGAAACTGAACTGATTGGTCAAAAGACCAATTAGTGAAAAAATATCATAGTTGCGCTGCCTTGTGTAAAAGCAGCCATGGCAATACTTATCTTTTGAGTTCCGATTGCCACATTCGTATGTGGTTCTCATCCTCAGTCTAGGATGTTTCAGATCAGAATTGTTGTGAGAAATGAAGTGTTGTTTTTGCAACATGACCCGCCGTTACCAAGATAACCACCCGAACAATTTACAGCAACAGTGACAGGAAATGGCATTCGTGTTTGCGTGGCTATTTCATATGCTACATAAGTGTGAATGTGCAAATTCTGATATGGGTCAAAACACAATAAAAGTTTGGCCAGTGAGAAAAATTGATTGGATATGGAAGGAAAGAAATCATGAATGAATTCTCTCTCTCTTTCGCCTTCTCTCACATCCACCGCGCAGCTCCCAGGCCGAAGTGTTCCTCATAGAGAAACCACATCTTCCCTAAGTCCCAGTTTGAGCCCAGTGGAAGGTTTAAATGCGCCCCGCTGGAGGAAAAAATGTGTTCCTTGGGGGGATCAACATTCATGGAGCACATCTACAGAGGAGGAGCAAGATTATTTTTAACTACACATCTACGCACCCTTCCAAGATGATTATACTTCCCAGGTTCGAATCTACCACCCCTCCAAAATGATAGTACGGCCCAGGTAGAATTCTGCCCGCCCGCTCAAAGATGATAGTATGGGCCCAAGTTAGAAGCTACCACCCCTCCAAGAAGATAGTACGCGCCCAGGTTAAGAATCTATCCCCCTCCAAGAAGATAGTATGGCCCAGGTTAGAATCTACCAACCCCTCCAAGATGATCGTACCGCCCAGATTAGACTCTACCACCCCCTCCAAGAAGATAGTACGGCCCGTTATAAAAAAACTAACACCCCTCAAAGACGATAGTACAGCCCAGGTTAAGAATCTCCCACCCCTCCAAGATGATTAGTACGGCCATTAAAAAAAAAGGCCCAGGTTAGAATCTACCACCCCTCCACGATGATATGTATTGCCGCAGAGTAGTATACTAAAGAAGCTAGCTAGATATACTGAGGGTTTTCTAAAGCTAGTCAGCTTCAGGTTTGTTCATGTTTCTAGATCAGGCTTCATCCCTATTCCGACGTTGGATCGTGCTTGTCCGCCTGCGCGCTCACTCCTAGCGAGACTTGTAACTGCGCATGCATGTCACAGGTGGCTAGTCGAACACCGAACCCTTCAGTGAGACAGTGATGACATAAATCCACAGGCGAGTCATGTGACACATTTACATTTTCTTCCAAAATCAACATGAAAGAAAAGCTATCTTGCAAATTCAGCAGGTTTATGGTGTGAAAAAGCTTATTAGAAGTGCGTGTTTGGGTATCTCGAATTGAAACTCAGAGTTTGTATAGTTGTTTTCTAGGTTTCTTTGGGGGGGGTGTCCTTGGGTAGAATCTACACCCTTACCAGATGAAAAGTACGACCCAGGTTAGAATATGAAATAGGACCCCTGTCTAACAACCCTTCTGTGTCTATGACCCCAGGGCAGTTGAGGCAGACGTTGTCCCACTCTGTCTAACCACCCTTCTGTGGTCTCTGATCCCAGGGCAGTGGAGGCAGACATCGGTCCACTCTGTCTCAACAAACCCTGTGTCTCTGACACCCAGGGCAGTGGAGCAGACGTCGCTTCCACTCTGTCTAACAACCACTCTGTGTCTACTGATTCCCAGGGCAGTGGAGCAGACGTCGCGTTCCACTCTGTTCTAACAAACCCTTCTGTGTCTCCTATCCAAGGAGCAGGTGGAGCAGACCGTCGTCCAATCTGTCTAACAAACCCCCTTCTGTTCTCTGACCCCAGGGCAGTGGAGCAGACGTCGCACTCTGTCTGTCTAACAACCCCCTTTTGCTTCTCTGACCCCCGGGCAGTGGAGCCGGGCGTCGGTCCCCTCTGTGCTTCGTTTCTTCGGGCAGAAAAGTGAAGGGTTCCCCCCAATGGGGTTATATCCCTCCTGTCAAGTTCCCTTTCGAGGGGGGATGACCAAGGAAAAGCTGCATGAAGACAAAGGGTCTGGGACCCACGGAACAACTAGTGGCCCCAATGGGTTATAAAGCACTGGAGGGAAGCAGGACTTTCTAATTGAAGGGAAAGGAAAGGGAAAGGGGGAAAAGGAAGGGAAAGGGAAAGGGGAGAGAGAGAGAGAGGGGAGAGAGAGAGAGAGGGAAAGGGAAAAGTCAAGATGGGAAAAGGGAAACAAGAAAATTCCCCCTCACTCATTTTTTCTGGGTTTATATTTCAGTCAAAGAACTAAGCAGACAAGACCAGCTGCTATCGCAATTTGGGGGCCATTGGGGAACCCCCCCCCCCCCCCCCCCCCCCCCCCCCCCCCCCCCCCCCCCCTTCCCCCCCCCCCCCCCCCCCCCCCCCCCCCCCCCCCCCCCCCCCCCCCCCCCCCCCCCCCCCCCCCCCCCCCCCCCCCCCCCCCCTTTTAAAAGCAACGGAAACTTGACGGTTTTTTTCAATGGAAAGGGCCCGGGATAGGGTGACGAGATGTCCCGTTTTTCTGGGGAAAAGTCCCAGATTCGGGGCCTTTCCCGGGTTGATGCCCCAAAAAAATTGTTCCCGATTACCTTTCAAAGCAAAAAAATAAAAACCTGAAATTAAAATTCAGGGGGGATATTTCAAAAAGAAAAAGCTGAAAACCCAAATCAGATTTTCTTTTTTAAATGATGTCACCCCCGTCCCAAAATCATTTTCCCCCGGGATTCGCCGAAGCCATTTTTTGAGCCCCTGCATGAACAACCATGCCCGGGGGGCATTAAGTGCTGCAGCATTTGGGGACTACCAATTTGGGGTTTATTCTAAAAATTATAGAAGGAAAATTTAAGAAAACTGGGGAGGGAAAATTCAATTTCTGTGTTTTAAGTATTTGAAAGGACCAGCGAAATCTATTTTTTAAAAATATGGGGTCCATGACATTTTTTTTGTTGTTGGCCATCCCAGTTTTTTCATTTCCAAATCGGTCCCCTTATCTGGGATTATTACATTTACTTTTTTACATTTACGTCATTTAGAGACGCTCCTTTCCAGAGGATTACAAATTGGTGCATTCACCTTTAGCAGTGGGAAACCCTTTTTTACAATATTATATTTTTTTGTTTTTTTTCTTTGGGGTGGGTAAGGGGGGGGGTAGAAGGATTACCTTATCCTATCCAGGTTTTCCTTTAAAAAGAGGTGGGGTTTCAAGTGTCTTGGGGAAGGTGGGAGGGCCCCCGCTGTCCTGGCGTCGTGGGGGAGCTTTTTTCCCACCTTTGGGGGTTTTGCCAAGAAAAGCAAAAAGTTTTGCTGGGCGAGCGGGAACTATGTTTTCCGAGAGGGGGGGGGGGCCCCACGGGCCAGAGGTGGATAAAACGCAATGCCCTCTTTTGGGTTTTAGGGATGACCCAGACCCTGAAAGGTACGGGGGTTTTCCTTTCCCTCCAGCTCCGTAAAACACCAGGGTTTGTAGAGATGCGGCTTAATGGAAGCCAGTGGAGTGTCGGAGGAGCGGGGGGCGTAGAGAAATTTGGGGGAAGGGTTGAACACAGACGGGCTGGGCTTTTCTGGTTTGAGTTGTAGGGGTTTAAGGCACAGGCAGGGAGCCCAGCCAACAGGATTTGGGAGTAATCCAAGGGGAGATGACAAGTCCCCGGAATGGGGCCCTGTCCCGCTTCCTTTTTTAAGGCAGGGTCTATTCCAAATGTTGTAGAGCAGAACCTACGGGGATGGGTCCCACCTTGATGTTGCGGAGAACGACAGGGTGTTGTCCAGGGTCACGCAAGGCTTTCGCACTCTGGGAGGGGGAAAACAAAAAGGGGAGTTGTCAACCGTGATGGCGAGATCATGGAACGGGCGCCCTTCCCCGGGAGGAAGAGCGGGGCCCCGTTTTGCCGGGGTTTGCTTGAGGTGGTGATGGGTCACCCCACAGATATGTTGCCAGCCATGCAGGATGCGATTCGCCACCTGGTTATCAGGGGGGGGAAAAAGGGGGTTACCAGCCAGGCAATATTGTGTGTTGGGGGGGGGAAAAAAAAAAAAGTATATTTAAAAGGTAGACTCGTGAAAAAATATTGCCTCGAGCCCCCACCACAGATATTGTGAGATTGAGATGCAAGACTTCGCCTTACACAGTATTCTGGCATGGGAATGGGTTTGTTCCCCGGCTGTTACAGCATGGTAGCAACGGAACAAAAAAAACCGGAGAGAAATGTGCCCCCGTGCTTCAAAGCTCTTAGTTTTTGGTAAATTTGACCACGTGCTGTTATTTTGTGCCTCTAGTCATATTTTGAGTCCCTTTAAGGTGTTACAAAGAAAAAATATGAATAGTTTTTGAAATTTATTTGATTTTATCTGTAGTTTAAAGAATAATAATTAATTTTTTTTTTTAACATTTTTATATTTTCAAAAAAAAGATAATCCAAAACCTCTTTACATTGTTACATCTACTTATGCCCGGCGATAAATAAGTAATAAAGTTTGTGCTTCGGCGTCTTCTCAATCCATATCTACAATGGCATATTCTACCAATTGAAAAAGGCTTCATTTACATGTGGCTTATTGGGGATATACTGCAATTGTCATGTAATAACCAAGATACCCCAAGAGATATTTGTACGTCATAGTCAAGTGGAGCTCGGGTTTTTATGTGGTGAAAGGTATTCTGCAGTCATCATTCCTCCTTTTAAATGCTATCCTTGCTTCCCATTCTTAAGATTGTACTACAGTTGTAGTTATAAGATGATTAACTTTCAGCTGCAAGTGTACATTGGATACAATAGCTTCTAAAATTGTTCATCACAATAGTTAGCTATATTTAATATAGACCAAGATTTCATAAAACCATGAATTTAAATTGTAGTCTACAGTGTGCAAGCAATTTCACATCAGAGGCAGTGTTCCTGATAAAAGCATGACACAGCCTAGATTAGTCCGCACACAGACTTTATTATTATAAGGGAAGTAGTATATGCTCCTAACTTCCTGTATAAGCGACGATAGAAACATGACTGAGTATAGATAGTCATTCCAAAGAGAAATATTATTGTATATGGGGTGTAAGGTGACATCATAAGAATAATTACAAGTGATATAGGAACATCAAAGGGACCCATTTTACCCCCAACGTAGTTATAAATAAAAGGAGGCAACTATAATTCGACCGTGCACCGTAACCCATTTTTAATAATCTTTTTTTTAAAACACCCTAAAAGCAAAGTTGTTGTTCCGCGACCCCCCGTGAATTTTTTATTAAAACAAGTCAGTCTGGTCCCATGATAATAAGCTGGTAAAGCAAAAAACTTGCAAGAGTAATTCGTGGGTCACATTCAAACGGAAAAAGTATAAATGAATATATATGTTTTTATTTACTTCTGTAAGTCGCTCTGGATAAGAGCTCTGCTAAATGACTCAAATGTTTAAAAAATAAAAGCTGTGTCCGGGACTCGTCTGAAGTAACCTGGTACCAGGCCGAAAAATGTATGGAAGTGAATGGTGCATTTTCCCGTCAAAAGGCATATGGATGGTAATTCCTCCAATAAATGTTTCCCAGATATAGGACGACACTTCAAAACATACTTCCCATTAGTTTCTATGGGTATTGTAGTTATGGCCCGTATTCAATGTTTCATCAATTTGTATTTTATTTATTTTATTTGATACATACAGTGTCCGCCAAAAATTCAAAATAAAATACTAAATGAGCCTTGGTATGACCAATCTTAAAACAATTCCCTATTTTAGACTTAGTAGAAACCCAGCCCCGGGTTCCTTAGCCCTTGGGGAATTAATGGTTGATTTTAAAAACAGTAAAAAATTGTCTGACCAGGAAAAACTTGTGCCTGGTGGGAAAAAATTCTGGCACTTGCTGTTTTTTATTTTTTAAATAAAATATTGTATGAATGTGGAATTTTAAGTCAATTTTTTTGTCTGTTTGTTTTGTTTAAAAAAACCCCCCCAAAAAACATAAAAAAAACAAAACAAGATGAACCCAAAACAAAAGACCACCAACCCCCAAAACTTGCTTTTAAAACAATAATTACTTGCACATAAATTGAAAAGGTCTGAAGTATAGGTCTACAGGGTTTTCCCTTTGTCTATGACAGATGTCAAATAGATAGTTCTAGGAAGTATTTTAAATACTATTTTTTAAAAACCTGGGTTTGTCACGTCTATTAACCCCGGTCCCGGCAACCATCAAAACCCCACCGGGGGCCCCTATCACACCCTCGCTTGGGCGGGGCCCCCCCCCCAAAATGTTTTGCCCCCCCACTTAAAAATTTTAAAAATTCTACGTAGGCTTTAAATAAAATTGTGCCCGCCCCCCCATGCATTTCTATGCCCCCCCTTTAAAAGAGGGCTGGCATGGGTCTGACCATCATACCAACCTCCCCCATCATATCACACCTGGATCAGTACTCCTTTTTATTTTTACCATTTATCTAGCATCTTTTGTCGTCACAAGTGTTTTTATGTTTCCTTGTTTGGCCGCCTTGTTTTTACGTTTTTTTTTCTGCCCCTTTTTTTCCTTACCTCCTTAAAACACGTTTAAGGTTTAAATGTTGGCCCCTAATTTAGTCAGGTTTGAGATTTTCCCCCTATTTGTGCGAAATCGTTTCCCAAATTTCAATACTTGCTTCAAAAAAAAAAACATATTCAATACTTATACAAAAAAATGTAAAAGTATTTGAGATATACAATATTTTAATATCAAAAATTTCTTAACTGGGGTTAGGAAACTTAACCAAAAAGAAAAACAGACAAATTTTTTTTTATGATGAAAGGGAATATCGTGTAAACAGAATAAAACGCATCTTATTGAAGTACTTTTCATGGGAAATTCCATGAGGGGGAAATCCAATCCCTACAACAAGCCTTTTACTCCCTACTTTCCTTCATAAGGGATGGGGGAGTTTTTTTAGAATATACAATGGAAGGGGCTGCCCCCCACACTGCATCAGTTTTTGTGGTGTTGCAGTAGTGTTAATACTTTAAAATTTAAATACTTTAAAGTACTACTTAAGTCGTTTGGGGGATAATGTCTTGATTTGAATTTCCCTATTTATACAACTTTATTTATAATTTATAATATCATATATTTTTCCCTGAAAATAGAACTTTCTCAATACCTCTGTATCATTGGTAAGCATGCGTTGCATCGCCAGGGTTTTGGGGTTTAATTTTTCCCCGGGGGCCAGTAGAAAAAAGTATTGTCACTAAAAGAAGTCGCTCTGGGGAAGAGCGTCTGCTAAAAGACTGAAAGTAATTTCTTTCGAATGTTTATTTCTTTACTTTTAGATTTTTTCCCTTTCATATCAGTTGATATTGGTTTCTGTCTCCTGCAATCAATTTTTACTCTCTATCAAATACTATTTTTGTGGTTTTCTGCTTTTTTTAGATCATTTTCACATCGCGCAGGTTGCTTGGTTTTTTGTGCATTTCAGTAGGGTTGGAAAACGTCAGTATCCCATCCCCCCCATCCTATCCCACTACCCCCTCATTATACAGGAAGCAATTTGGGGCCAATTCACGCCCTATCAATAAGCTGCATCCCTACTTTGGATTGGCCAAAACCCCAAAACAAAACTGTGTTGAATTTTGTCCAGAGTGTTGGGGTGTGCCCCTGTCGGCGTAAAACAAAAAAAAAAACAAAACGTGCCATCTTGTTTGCTCAAAAAAGGGAAATTTTTTGTATAGCATTTTCTTTTACAGTAGACAGCATTAAATATGACAAATTTGTACTTTATCACCAAAACTTAAGTAATTTAAACCCCATATTTAGACTTAGTATTTTAGGGCAACTTTCACTTTTTTTTAGTTTTTTCATTAAAGGGATCTTTACTTTACTAAATAGACAATTGAGTATTTTTCCACCACTGGATCTCCCATCTTCCTTTTCCCAGCTCCCCAGCTAACAAAAAACGTTCCCCCCCAAATTTAGAGAAAATTTTACTTAAAAGTCCATTACGTCATTATTTAATAATTTTTCATAGAAGTTCCCCTGAAGGGAAAGGAAAGTAAAATAGAATTCCCCAAAAAGTGGGTTACTATGTTTCAAACTTTAAAGGGACGTTGCAAGACTTCATGTGTCCCTTTTTTTGTGAGTTGAAGGATATTCATCAAAGTCCCCCAAAAAAAACAGAAAATTGGGGGGCCATTTCCAATTCCAAAATATTTAAGTTCTAGACACATTAATAAGAAAACATGCAGGAAAATTCAAGTGTCCAGTTTCTGTGGGGAGGGACATTTAACAAAACGCAGCACCCCCACCCCCAAATATACCCGCGGCTATGTTTGTTATTGTTGTCAGTATGTGCTGGACTACAATAGTGTAAATAGAATACAAATTTTTTATATATTGAAAGGACATTTCAAACCTTTGAAAATTTACGCCCCTTTTAAAAAAAGCAACCCTTCCCACCCAGCAAAAAGCCTCTTCCGAAGTGCGACGGCTGTGAAAATACATTATTTTTTTTTAAGCATTTTTTTTTTGGGTATTCTTATACGTTTTTTTCCCCGTTTAAATTTTAAAACCTAAAGTCTTTGTTTTGGGGTGGAAATAAAGTATTTAATCCCTTTATTTTGGGTTAGACATTTACTGTGATTTTGGTGCATTGTGCAGTACCATATGCCATAGGAAACCACTACCCGTTTTAAGTGAGAGAAGTTTGCCAAGGGATTAGCGGATAGAATTTGAATTTCAATAGTAATTAATAGGGTATTGGTCCTTTTTTTTTTTTGTATTATTTTATTATTTTTATTATTATCATTATTGTCATTATGTCATCATCTATGAAAAGGGGCAGTTGAGAGAAGTTTGCCAAGTGAGCAACAGCAAAAAGAAGCACTGAATGTAATAATGTAAAAGTTACATTGTATTCTGAATTTTTAGGCCCATTTTTCAACTCCCCAAGTGTAACGGTTTTAATGTGCAACAAAAATTTGTTCAGTCATTTATATTTAACAAAAGGCTTTTTTTAGGGTG
>JAGTTL010000162.1:0-40774 GCA_036851935.1 Coregonus suidteri | reverse complement strand
TGTCTCCTGCAATCATTGTTATTCTCTAGTCAGACATACTATTTGTGTGTGTGTTTTCTGCTTTGTTTTAGGATCATTTTCACATCGTCAGCAGGTTGCTTTGTGTTTTCCTTGTGCACTTTCATTTAGGGTTGGAAGGACAGTCAGTCATCCCATCATATCCCATCCTACCCCATCATATCATACAGGACAGCAATTTGGTCCAATTCAACGCACCTATCAATATAATGCGTTGTCATCCCTACTGTTGCTGATCTGGCCGACCCACTAACACAAATACTGTGTTTGTCAATTTGTCCAGAGTGTTGGTGTGTGCCCCTGTCTGTCGGTAAATAACAAATTTAAAAAACAATCGTGTCATGTTTTTTGCTCAATATAAGGAATTTTATGTATAGCATTTACTTTTAACAGTATGACAGGCAGTTCAAATATGACAAATTAGTACTTTTTCCACCACTGTACTTAAGTACATTTAAAACCAGATACTTTTAGACTTAGTATTTTACTGGGCAACTTTCACTTTTACTTGATTATTTTCTATTAAGGTATCTTTACTTTTACTCAAGTATGACAATTGAGTACTTTTTCCACCACTGTGTATCTGCCCATCTTACTTTACCCCAGCTCCCCAGCTAACAACAAACGTTCCCGTCAACTTTTAGAGAACTTTCACTTGAGATTCTCATTACCATTATTAACTAATGTTTTCATAGGAATGTTCCCGTGAAGTGCAAGGAATGTTTCCAAGAGACCATTCCCTTAATGTAAAATAGAACTTACCCAGAATGTGGTTACTATGTTCTCAGAACTTAATGGGAACGTTGCAAGAACATTCATGTGTCCAGTTTTCTGTGAGTTAGAAGGATATTCAAACAAAATCGCAGCACCTCCACCCCCAAACTACTACCCGCGGCTATGTTCGTTATATGTTGTCAGTATGTGTATGGACAACAAGTAGTGTAAATATGTAGATACAAGTTCTTTACATACATTTCAAAGAAGCAACCATTCCCACCCAGCAAACAGCCTCTTTCGAAGTGCTGACGGCTGTGAAAATACAATGTATTTTTTCTAAGCATTTTTTTAATGGATATTCTTAATACTGATTTGTCCCTGTTTCAACATTTGAAAATCCTAATAGTCTTTGTTTGGGATGGAAATAAAGTATTGAATCTTGATGTTATGTGTGTTATGACTATTTATCTGTGATTTAGCAGTGCATTGTGCAGTACCAGTATGACCACTAGAGGACACAACACACCTGTTTTAATGTTGAGAGAAGTTTGCCAAGGGAGTTAACGGCATAGAATTAGGAATTACAATAGTAATTTAATAGGAGCTATATGGTCCTTCCCTTGCATTTGTATAGTATTATTATTATTATTATCATTATTGTCATTATTGTCATCATCTATGAAATGGCAGCAGTTGAGAGAAGTTTGCCAAGTGAGTCAACAGCAAGACAGAAGCACTGACATGTCATAATGTCATAAAGATTACATTGTATATCTGAATTTTTAAGGCTCCATTTCTTCAACTCCACAAGTGTAACGTGTTGTAATGTGACAACAACATTTGTTCAGTCATTTATATTCAACAAAAGCTTTTTTGAGGGTGTGTGTACTCCACTACATAAGTGTAACATGCGTCTTAACGTGACAAGATTGGTTCATTCATTTATATATATAAAAAAGTAATTGTGTGTGTGTGTGTGTTTGAGTTTGTGTGTGTGTGTGCGCGCTTCGCTTCAGCTTCAGCTCACAGAGGAATGGCCTGACATTCTCCTGTAGAATTCTCTGATACAGTGCAGAATTCATGGTTCCTTCTGATAAAGCAAGGGTCATGCAGCAAGAAACAATATTCCAAAACACACAATTAAGACTACATGAAAATAGCTACAAAGCAACACGTGAAGTTTTGGAATGACCTAGTCAAAGTCCAGACCTAATCCCAATCGAGATGTTGTGGAACGACTTGAAATGTGCAGTTCATGCTTGAAAACTCACAAATGTCGCTGAGTTAAAGCAGTTCTGCATGCAAGAGTGGGCAAAAATTCCTCCACAGCGATGTGAGAGACTGATCAACAACTACAGGAAGCATTTGGTTGCAGTCATTGCAGCTAAAGGTGGTTCAACCAGTTTATTGAGTGTAAGGAGGCAATTACTTTTTCACACAGGGGAATTGGGTGTTGCATAACTTTGTTAATTAAATAAATAAAATAAGTATATATATTGTGTTATTTGTAAACTCAGGTTCCCTTTATCTAATATTAGGTTTTGGTTTACGATCTGATATTATTCAGTATAAAAAATATGCAAAAAGAGAAACTCAGAAAGGGGGCAAATACTTTTTCACAGCACTTGGATAGATATCATAGCCAAGGTCTTGTTTTGAGGGTGGCACCTTCGAGATCAATATCAACATGCTCCGCCCAGATATAGCAAGGACACAGTTGAGATAATATTAGCTAATTTGCATATCATCATTCAAATACCCATCAATTTGTGAGCCATGTCTACCTCCACGAGAACAAACTGGAGGTGTTCCGCAACGACACCTTCTCTGGCCTGGAGGCACTGGAGTACCTGCAGATAGGCCTGCCATCATTACTACCCATCAGAACCCTCAATAAACACTGTGATCAATCCTCACCAATAATCACTGTGATAAGTCATCATCCATACTTACTGTGACAATGATAATAAGTTATGTGTGATCTCCTGAGCCGGGTGAGTTCCTGTTTGTGTCAAAATGTCATTTGACTTTACCTCTATCCCCTCTACCTACAGGCTGACTACAATGTCATCAAACGCATCGACAGCGGGGCGCTACGCTACCTGCATAAACTACGCGTGCTCATCCTCAACGACAACCTGATCCCTGCTCTACCTCCTCACCTCTTCAGGTATCTACCTGCTTATTAACCCTTCACTGTGTTACACGTGCCTTACCATGTCCACATGATGGGTCTGTTTCTCACTCTGACCAAGGTAACTGTCTGAAGAAGTTGTTTTCAATCACATTTATAACATGTATCAATCATGTTCCTTATTCTTCAATAACATGTTTCTTATTCTCCAAGTTTTCGAATTGGAATTTCAGTTTCATTTCCTGAATTGAAATGGAATTGACCCCAGCCCAATGATCCCTTCCACCCCCAGATCTGTGTCTCTGACCCACCTGGACCTGCGGGGGAACCGTCTGAAGAGCCTGGCCTACGCCGGGACCCTGGAGTACGTGGGCCGCAGCCTGATGGAGCTCCAGCTGGAGGAGAACCCCTGGATCTGTGGCTGTGAGGCTGTCCAGCTGCAGACCTGGCTGGGACACATCCCCTACACTGCGGTGGTGGGGGACATCACCTGCGAATACCCCTTCCACCTGCACGGGAAAGACCTGAGGGAGATACCACGCAAAGAGCTGTGTGCCGGAGAGGTGGAGGGAGAGGGGGAAAAGAAGAAGGAGAAGGAGGGAGAGAGGGAGAAGCAAGGAGGGGTACAGCCTCCTCAGCATCCGCCCTCTAACCCCAAAGCGAACCCCAACCCTGGGATGCCCAGACCCACCAAGCCGTCGTCCATGGTACACCATCAGAACACACGTACCTCACCTTCGTAGACTTCTTCATCATCAGCGGAGCGGAGGGAGAGAGAGAGGTCCCATCGGCCCTCCAAGCGTCCCCGGCCCTCCAGGACGCCCCCCACCCAGCGTAGCCTCCTCCCCAACCAGCCTCCTCCCATCGCGGGGTACCAGACACGCCCCCCCATCCCCATCATCTGAACTCTGGGGTGCATCTGTAACCTCCACATCTCAGGTACAGTTTGGATGGTACTTCTTTGGCTCAGCAGTGTGACATCATCACACACAGCGGGGTGACTTCCTGCTCACAGATATAAACAACAACAAAATGTGAATAGGCCAAGACTGCTACTATTGGGCTCTTCACAATGTGGCCATGCCCAAGGGACACAAACTACAGGGACAATCATGGCACTACGCACCAGCAGTGACAAATCTGAATGATGTTGTTGTCTGTAAACAGGAAGTCGCCCCGCTGTGTCTGATGATGTCATACTGCTGAGACTACCTTTGCATATGTGCTCAATGCAAAACACTTTGGGCTGAAATGTTGTATGAAAAGAGATGTACAAATAAAGTTGATTCACTATAATTGTTCCAGACCTAGGGTTGACAGTCAACTGTAAGGAGAGGGGCTTCCATAACGTGTCCCAGCTTACGCCACGCCCCCTCAACGGACGGAAGCTGTACCTCAGCGGCAACCTCATCCAGCGGATCTATAAGTCGGATCTACTTCACCTGGGAAACAACCGGATCTCCTTTATTCAGGTTGTCGTTAGCCAGAGGATCTCCTTTATTCAGGATGTCGTTAGCCAGAGGATCTCCTTTATTCAGGTTGTTGTTAGCCAGAGGATCTCCTTTATTCAGGTTGTTGTTAGCCAGAGGATCTCCTATATTCAGGTTGTCATTAGCCAGACGATCTCCTTTATTCAGGTTGTTGTTAGCCAGAGGATCTCCTTTATTCATGTTGTCGTTAGCCAGACAATCTCCTTTATTCAGGTTGTCGTTAGCCAGAGGATCTCCTTTATTCAGGTTGTCGTTAGCCAGAGGATCTCCTTTATTCAGGTTGTCATTAGCCAGAGGATCTCCTTTATTCAGGTTGTCGTTAGCCAGAGGATCTCATTTATTCTCTATCTGAACGGCAACAACCTGCAGAGGCTTAGCCCACACATGTTCCTGGGTCTTCTTAACCTCAGGTAGGACTGACAGGCACACACACACACACACACACACACACACACACACACACACAAACACACACTCCTGGCTTCTATATGATCATGTCTCCCTGTAGGTACCTGTACTTTGAGTACAATGAGATCGGTGTGGTGGAGGCGGGAGTGTTCAGCCCCATGCCATCTCTCCAGCTGCTCTTCCTCAACGCTAACCTGCTGAGGTCACTTCCTGTTGGAGTGTTCCAGGGCATCTCCCTCTCCCGCCTCAACCTCCGCAACAACCACTTCCTCAGCCTGCCTGTAGAGGGGGTGTTAGAGCACCTCACTGGACTGGTGCAGGTAGGGGGAGGAATGGATGGGGAGGGGTGTTTGTAGGGGGTTACGTGCGTGTGCAGACAAGGTGTGTGTTGTGGGGCGGTGTGTATGGGTATAGGTGTGTGTGTGTAAAGTGTAAAGTGTATGGGCACAGATGTGTGTGTCAGTCTGTCTGTAAAGGGGATCCTAGAGCATCTAACTGGACTAGTCCAGATATGTATCATTTTGTACGGCACCAATCACATTCCTTTTGTCATTATCTCCTCCCAGGTGGACCTGCAGCAGAACCCATGGGAGTGCAGGTGTGATGCGGCCCCCCTCTGAAGCGCTGGCTAGAGGGCCTGAGTGCGGTGGTGGTGGTGGGGGAGGTGGTCTGTCACTCACCAGAAGAGACCACAGGTACTGGTGCTAAGGCTCATGGCAGCACAGTTCACATTACCATACCATTTACCATTTCCCTCCCCTTGACGCTTCCCGCACTTCCCAGGTGTAAAGGATTGTCTTTGTGAATTAATTAATCGGGCACCACTTGTTTGTTCTGAGTCATTAAGAAACTATCATTTAGCAACAAGGGATAAATACAACTTATCATATAATTCTATCTGAAGGCAATTGAGTACTTTTAAATGACAAGGCAACGCATTCATGGAGAACAGTAGATACTTTATAAACAACAGATTTATTAAGAAATAACCAGGATAATGTGCTGAATGTACAGGATGAATGAATAATAAAGATTTTGGGAAAATGCTAAATGGAATCAAACTAAGAAAGGAAGGGAAAAGGTGTGGGTTATTTCCATAGCATTTCATGAAATTGAAAAAAGAGAAGCAGTTTGAATGTCCTGAATACGAATAGAGATAGGAATTTTCAAGGGAAAGATAGCCAATAATAACAGATACAAAAGTAACAAACACAGATTACACGCTCACATTAAAATCTGGGAAGATGAGATCGAGCTGGACAACTCTCTTACATATTTGTCTGGAACCAACGGTCTTCAGAGAATTCTCCATGCACGCAGAGTCCAAAACAACGGATTTCAGAAGCAATGTTTCCTCTAAGCTGATTTATACAAGCCCGTGCAGAGTCACATGAGATTGAGCTATACTAGAGTTTGCCCCGTTAGTTTACACCAGGGGTGTCAAACTCAATACATGGAGGGCCTAGTGTCTGCTAGTCAGGATAGTTCTTTACTAATCAGTGACCTTAATTAATCAATCAAGGGAGGAGCGAAAACCCGTTTCCCTGTACTGTGGGAATTGTGATCGAATCAACATAATATTAGCCGCTTTCAACGAAACATGCCAAAAACACAAGACTTAGTATGTGATTTTGTTATAAGCAGAGCGGACCGGAGGAGGATCCTATTGCGCTTGTTTTGAGATCAATGCATGTAGCCGCGTGTGCACATTTGTTCATATTCTTTGCTAGTTAGTGAGTTATTATCCCAATTTTACCTCATTTATGGTCAGCAATGGGGGAGTGATTGATTCCTACAAGAGCACAAAACATGTACAAGTCAGGTGAACAGCATTTTATATATCTTAAATGGGCAGTGTTGTATTTTGAGACAGGCTTGAATAAGCTAAGACAATACGCAAAGGCTAGCATATGTTTTTGTCTGACTCTCTTTAATGTTAATGGTATGGGAATAATAATGCATTTTATTTCGTCTTGTGGTTTCTTGCATCATACAACACAATATAACAACATTTTCAGTCACATACACTACATGACCAAAGGTATGTGGACACCTGCTCGTCGAACATTTTGCTGCTATAACAGCCTCCACTCATCTGGGAAGGCTTTCCACTAGATGGTAGGACATTGGCAAAAATCTCTGAAGCTGGAGACTCTTATATCCCTCACTAACTTTAAGCGTCAGTTGTCAGAGCAGCTTACCGATCACTGCACCTGTACACAGCCATTCTGAAATTAGCCCACCCAACTACCTCATCCCCATATTGTTATTTTTTTTGCTAATTTGCATCCCAGTATCTCTATTTGCACATAATCTTTTGCACATATATCATTCCAGTGTTCATTACAAAAATTTTAACTATTTTTGCACTATGGCCTATTTATTTATTGCCTTACCTCCATAACTTACTACATTCGCACACATTGTATATATATTTTCTGTTGTTTTTTTGACTTTATGTTTTGTTTACCCCATATGTAAGTCTGTGTTGTTGTTTTTATCGCACTGCTTTGCTTTATCTTGGCCAGGTCGCAGTTGTAAATGAGAACTTATTCTCAACTGGCTTACCTGGTTAAATAAAGGTGTGACTTGCTTCCATTCAGCAACAAGAGCATTAGTAAGGTCTTGCATTGATGTTGGGCGATTAGGCCTGGCTTGCAGTCAGCGTTCCAATTCATCCCAAAAGTGTTCGATTGGGTTGACGTCAGGGCTCTGTGCAGGTCAGTCAAGTTCTTCCACACCGATCTCGACAAACCAGTTCTGTATGGACCTCGCTTTGTGCACGGGGGCATTGTCATGCTGAAACAGGAAAGGGCCTTCCCAAACTGTTGCCACCTAGTTGGAAGCACAGAATCATCTAGAATGCACCAATTTGTAAGTCGCTCTGGATAAGAGCATCTGCTAAATTACTTAAATGTAAATGTAATGTCATTGTATGCTGTAGCATTAAGATTTCCCTTCACTGGAACTAAGGGGCCTAGCCCAAACAATGAAAAACAGCCCCAGTCCATTATTCCACCTCCACCAAACTGTACAGTTGGCACTACGCATTCGGGCAGGTAGCATTCTCCTGGCATCCGCCAAACCCAGATTTGTCCGGCGGACTGCCAGATGATGAAGCGTGATTCATCACTCCAAAGAACGCATTTCCACTGCTCCAGAGTCCAATGGCAGCGAGCTTTACACCACTCCATCTGACGCTTGGCATTGTGCATGGTGATCTTAGGCTTATGTGCTACTGCTCGGCCATGGAAACCCATTTCATGAAGCTCACCATAACAGCCCTACATAAGACAGAAGATGACTTAAGGTGAAAAACAAAAGAAGGGTGGTTGGTCAGAGTGTTTAGGTAGGCATATTCAAGAAAGTCTAGCAACCCAAAGGTTGTGTGTTCAAATCTCATCATGGACAATTTTAGCTAATTAGCAACTTTTAACTACTTACTACTTTTTAGCTACTTTGCAACTACTTAGCATGTTAGCTAACCCTTCCCCTAACTTTAACTCTTTAACCTAACTCCTAACCTAGCTAACGTTAGCCAGCTAGCCAACGTTAGTTTTAGCCACCTAGCTAACGTTAGCAACAACAAATTGTAATTCGTAACATATCATATGTTTCGCAAATTCGTAACATATTGTACATTTCGCAAATTCGTAATATATTGTACGAATTGCACTTCGTAACATATTGCTGCGAAACAGTACATCTATTCCGAATAGAGAGGTACAGGTACAAACACAAACTTGCTTTTAGGGTACAACCTTAGAACAAGTGTCAAAATGAATGCACCTAAAGGGTTTTAAGGCGCAAACGGCTATGGAGAAGAATCAGCAATCACTTACAATTTCACTCGCTAGCAGAGGGGAAGTTGACAAAAATGATCAGTAATATCACACCACAACAGACAAATTAAACCACAAACGGCAAGTATGACCACAAACTGTTCATTACCAGACAGTCTATTCAGTTTAAAGTGTGAATCACTTTTTTAAAAACGTTTTGGAGAATAGCCTAAGTTCATTGAACACCAAGCGACAAAATTGACTTGTTATAACAAACCAAATCCAAGGCTTATGCAGCTTTCACACAGGGGATTTTGACTGTGGCTGAATTACATCATAACAAAGGCTATAACAAACATAACCATTGCCTTGGGACTATAGGATGATAGTGTGGGACAGTACAATATGGGAGGCGGCTCCTATAATCATTACCACTCCCTCTAAGGGAATACGGTGGTATGCTGTTATCAGTATTACACTACAGGGAAACAGTATCACGTCAGCTTGTGACGTGGTTAAACTCAATGTGTAGCCACTGATAACATTCCACTGGGAACAGACTATTCCACGTTGGTTCAATGTAATGTTATTGAAATGGCGTGAAAACAACGTTGATTCAACCAGTGTGTGCCCAGTGGGATATTTAGTACAGGTTACTATGTTAACATTAACCCAACAAAACATACATTGTTTAGAAAGATGTAGGGATTACAAATGTCTAGGTTACGACTTTACAACACGTCACAAGAAAAGTTGAATGTGCCTATACACTCTGGTAGGCAGTTAGTCATTTAGACGGGGAGAGAGGGAGCTTTTTCTCTTTCAATCTTGCTGTCTTTCACTAACTGAAGAGAACAGAAAAGTTAACATTTGTGTTTAATTAGCAGTGTTATATTCTGCACGGAATAGCAAGTCGGTTAAGGCCATGAACACCATCAGTTTTAATAACTTCTGCGGTTTGAGCGAGTCAAACTCATGTAACCCTCTCACCAGGCTCGAATTTGTCTCTCACGATATTACCTTACTTAGAATATCTGAACAGCATGGGATATTAGGTGAGAAGGACATCTCCAATAAGAATCCCTATTGTAAACTCACTAGGGTGAATGACAAATCGGGTATTAACTTCAGATAATGTAGCTCAGTTGGTAGAGCATGGCGTTTGCAACGCCAGGGTTGTGGGTTCAATTCCCACGGGGGGCCAGTATGAAAAAGTATGAAAATGTATGTACTCACTAACTGTAAGTCGCTCTGGATAAGAGCGTCTACTAAAATGTAAATTATAGACTTGGTTATTATTATGAGGATATGCTTTCCCATGCATTAAATGAAACTGAAACAGTAAATGACTCCAACAATACTACAGACATATGGTTCAAGATCTATATTATCACAGTTTCAATGTACCACATCAAAATAGCTAAAAATAATAAACCCCAATGATTTTTCCACAACCCGTGTCCAAATTACAAATTGGTGAAATTAACCAAAGCGGGGAGGGCTCCTTCTGTGAACATGGCCCCCCTCTTCTTGTGTTCTCTGGCCAGTGAAGGGAGGCCCTTGCTTATTCTCATTGTGGTTGATGTCTGGACTCTGTGTCAACATCCCCTTTAGGAGTTTATAGCTGTGTCTCATGGTTCTCTCGCATCCCGAAGGTCCTTCTATTCCACCTGAGAACAACCACTCCCAGAGCCCTATTCAAACTTTTCCTGTACAAGACAGGAAATGCAAATATACAAACATAAATAAACTCTTACAAATGCAAATATACTCCTCTGTCTCTTCTCAGGAGGAAGGCTACTTTCGACTATAATCTGGGAAATAATAGCTTTTGATTGAATAGGGCCCTCAGTTTCTCAGAGCAGCTCTGAGTCCCAGCCGTTAGTATTCAAACCTCTGTTTAGATAAATAGATCTGTGTTCATAGAAAAATAAGCCTTGACCACTTGCTGGCTGCTTGCAGGCCCCGGTCAAATACTTTCAAATACTGTACTTGAGCTACGCTTGAGTTAGTTTGCCCAGTACAACTGTGGAACCAATGGAATAGCCCAATAAGTGTGTAAGCTAAATCCAAACTCACCTCAAGCACGTTTTTGAAAGTATCGGACATGTGTATTAGACCCAGGTCTGGCTGCTAGTTGCTAAGGCACTTGACTGTCATATCTCTCTCTCCCTCTTTCCACACCACCAGGAGGCTGGTGAGAAGAGGACGGCTCATAATAATGGCTGGGATGGAGGTAATGGAATGGTACCCAACACATGTTTGATACCATTCCATTTATTCTGTTCCAGCCATTACAATGAGCCCGTCCTCCTCAATGAAGGTACCACCTGCCGCCTGTGGTCCACAGTAACACTTAGACACAGTGACACTAATACCAGGGATGTAGTGTCCAGGGTAAACACACTTCAACACCTCTTCCACATAGTTTTCATATGGTGAAAAGTCTTTATGCTACATTAGATGCCCATCAGACTGGGCCTCTGTGTTTACACCCCCCTCTCTTTACCACTTAATTCCTGACTCATATCCTCCCTGTGTCTCAGTCTCTCTCTCTCTCTTTCTCTCTCTCTCACCGTGTTTCATTATGTTATTGGAGTGGCAGAGCTACTGAGTGTCTCATCAGCAGGTCTTTAGAGAGCTAACATGAACACACCCCCCACCACATTGTCTAACTTGAACACACACACCCACCACATCGCACTCCCGAGTGCTGCAGTGGTCTAAGGCACTTCATTGCAGTGCTAGCTGTGCCACTAGAGATCCTGGTTCGAATCCAGGCTCTATCGTAGCCGGCCGCGACCGGGAGACCCATGGGGTGGCACAAAATTGTCCCAGGGTATGGGAGGGAAGCGCCGGCAAGGATGTAGCTCAGTTAGTAGAGCATGGCGTTTGCAATGCCAGGGTTGTGGGTTTGATTCCCATGGGGGACCAGTATGAAAAAAAAATAATAATAATGTATGCACTCGCTAACTGTAAGTCGCTCTGGATAAGAGTGTCTGCTAAATGACTTAAATGTAATCTCAGCTTGTTACCTGTATAAAAGACACCTGGGAGCCAGTAATCTTTCTGATTGAGAGGGGGTCAATTACTTATTTCCCTCATTAAAATGCAAATCAATTTTTGACATGCGTTTTTCTGGATTTCTTTGTTGTTATTCTGTCTCTCACTGTTCAAATAAACCTACCATTAAAATTATAGACTGATCATTTCTTTGTCAGTGGGCAAACGTACAAAATCAGCAGGGGATCAAATACTTTTTTCCCTCACTGTACATACACACACACACACACACACACACACACACACACACACACACACAAACACACGCACGCACACGAACACACACACTCTCTCTATCTCATTCTCTCTCTCACACACTCACACAGACACCCATGCAGACACACACACACTTTCAATGACAGTGAAGCGCTAAAAATACATTTAATATTCATGCCTTTATGTAACTTTTATGTAACTAACAATTGTAATGTGTGTTTTCTCTCTGTAGTTCTCATTATTACACCGTTCTTTAAATATTTATTTCCCAGTGAGAGAGAAATAGAAAGCGCGTGCTTACCGTTTTATTTTTGCACTTTGGTACTATTTTCACAAGTACATTATATATACAAAAGTGTGTGGACACCCCTTCAAATTAGTGGATGTGCCTATTTCAGCCACACCCGTTGCTGACAGGTGTATAAAATCTAACACACAGCCATGCAATCTCCATAGACAAACATTGGCAGTAGAATGGCCTTACTGAAGAGCTCAGTGACTTCCAACGTGGCACCATCAAAGGATACCACCTTTCCAGCAAGCCGTGCTAGAGCTGCTCCGGTCAACTGTACGTGCTGTTATTGTGCAGTGGAAACGTCTAGGAGCAACAACGGCTCAGCCCGAACTGGTAGGCCACACAAGCTCACAGAACGGAACCGCCGAGTGCTGAAGGTTGCAACGCTCAATACCGAGTTCCAAACTGCCTCTGGAAGCAAAGTCAGCACAATAACTGTTCGTCGGGAGCTTCATGAAATGGGTTTCCATGGCCGAGCAGCCGCGCACACAAGCCTAAGGTCATCATGCGCAATGCCAAGCGTCGGAGTAGTGTAAAGCTCGCCGCCATTGGACTCTGGAGCAGTGGAAACGCGTTCTCTGGAGTGATGAATCACCATTCAACATCTGGCAGTCAGACGGATGAATCTAGGTTTGGCGGATGCCAGGTGAACGCTACCGGCCCCAATGCATAGTTCCAACTGTAAAGTTTGGTGGAGAAGGAATAATGGTCTGGTGCTGTTTTTCATGGTTCAGGCTAGGCCCCTTAGTTCCAGTGAAGCGAAATCTTAACGCTAAGGCATACAATGACATTCTAGATGATTCTGTGCTTCCAACTTTGTATCAACAGTTTTGGGAAGGCCCTTTCATGTTTCAGCATGACAATGCCCCTGTGCACAAAGTGAGGTCCATACAGAAATGGCTTGTCGAGATTGGTGTGGAAGAACTTGACTGGCCTGCACCGAGGCTTGACCTCAACTCCATCAAACACTTTTGGGATGAATTGGAATGCCGACTGCGAGCCAGGCCTAATCGCCCAACATCAGTGCCCGAACTCACTAATGCTCTTGTTGCTGAATGAAAGCAAGTCCCTGCAGCAATGTTCCAACATCTAGTGCAAAGCCTTCCCAGAAGAGTGGAGGCTGTTACAGCAGCAAATGGGGGACCAACTCCATATTAATGCCCATGATTTTGGAATGAGATGTTCGACAACCAGGTGTCCACATACTTTTGTTCATGCAGTGTATGTGGTACATTTTCACAACTCTTTGTACAAAACCCAAAACAGAACATCAAAAAGGCTGTTTTTTCAAAACTTTAAGCACATTTTCAATTGACTAAGTACAACACACAAAATCACACATTAACTTTTTCACCAAACCTAATCAGTGTTTCATCTAGAAATACATTTCATATAAAGTAATTGCCTTTCACAATGCAATGCTCACTATACTTTTCATATGCTTCTCTTCTTATTTGTTTAAATACATTTGACCATCAGTTAATCCAACTGCGCTTAATGGTTAATCACTTAAGCATTTGGTGAACCAATAGATTTTAAACTGGTTTGTCTACTACAGTAAGTGTATTGCCTAATGTGAAAACTGTGCAATCTACTGTAATTTACAGTACTGTAGCATATTACTTTTGTCACGGTTTCGGCCGAGGCTGCTCCTCCTCCTTGTTCGGGCAGGTTTCGGCGGTCGTCGTCCCCGGAGTACTAGCTGCCACCGATCTATGTTTCATGTTCAATATACACAAGCAGTTAGGAAAGCAAAGGCTAACTTTTTCAAACAGAAATTTGCATCCTGTAGCACTAACTCCAAAAAGTTTTGGGACACTGTAAAGTCCATGGAAAATAAGAGCACTTCCTCCCAGCTGCCCACTGCACTGAGGCTAGGAAACACTATCACCACCGATAAATCTACAATAATCGAGAATTTCAACAAGCATTTTGCTACGGCTGGCCCATGCTTTTCCACCTGGCTACCACTACCCCGGCCACCAGCTCTGCACCCTCCGCTGCAACTTGCCCATGCCCCCCCCGCTTCTCCTTCACACAAATCCAGACAGCTGATGTTCTAAAAGAGCTGCAAAATCTGGACCCCTACAAATCATCTGGACTAGACAATCTGGACCCTTTCTTTTCTAAAACTAGCCGCCGAAATTGTCGCAACCCCTATTACTAGCCTGTTCAACCTCTCTTTCGTAACGTCTGAGATCCCCAGAGATTGGAAAGCTGCCGCGGTCATCCCCCTCTTCAAAGGGGGTGACACTCTAGATCCAAACTGTTACAGACCCATATCCATCCTGCCCTGCCTTTCAAAAGTCTTTGAAAGCCAAGTCAACAAACAGATCACCGACCATTTCGAACCCCACCGTACCTTCTCCGCTATGCAATCCGGTTTCCGAGCTGGTCATGGGTGCACTTCAGCCACGCTCAAGGTCCTAAATGATATTATAACCGCGATCGATAATAGACAGTACTGTGCAGCCGTTTTCATTGACCTGGCCAAGGCTTTCGACTCTGTCAACCACCGCATTCTTATTGGCAGACTAAATAGCCTTGGTTTCTCAAATGACTGCCTCGCCTGGTTCACCAACTACTTCTCAGATAGAGTTCAATGTGTCAAATCGGAGGGCCTGTTGTCTGGACCTATGGCAGTCTCTATGGGGGTGCCACAGGGTTCAATTCTTGGGCCAACTCTTTTTCTCTGTGTATATCAATGACGTCGCTCTTGCTGCTGGTGACTCTCAGATCCACCTCTACGCAGACGACACCATTTTGTATACATCTGGCCCTTCATTGGACACTGTGTTAACAAACCTCCAAACGAGCTTCAATTCCATACAACACTCCTTCAGTAGCCTCCAACTGCTCTTAAACACTAGTAAAACTAAATGCATGCTCTTCAACCGAACGCTGCTTGCACCCGCCCACCCCCGACTAGAATCACTACTCTAGACGGGTCTGACCTAGAGTACGTGGACAACTACAAATATCTAGGTGTCTGGTTAGACTGTAAACTCTCCTTCCAGACTCACATTAAGAATCTCCAATCCAAAGTTAAATCTAGAATCGGTTTCCTATTTCGCAACAAAGCCTCCTTCACTCATGCTGCCAAACATGCCCTCGCAAAACTGACTATCCTACCGATCCTTGACTTCGGCGATGTCATTTACAAAATAGCCTCCAACACTCTACTCAGCAAATTGGATGTTGTCTATCACAGTGCCATCCGTTTTGTCTCCAAAGCCCCATATAATACCCACCACTGTGACCTGTACGCTCTTGTTGGCTGGTCCTCACTACATATTCGTCGCCAAACCCACTGGCTCCAGGCCATCTATAAATCACTGCTAGGCAAATCCCCGCCTTATCTTAGCTCATTGGTCACCATAGCAACACCCACCCGTAGTCTGCGCTCCAGCGGGTATATCTCACTGGTCATCCCCAAAGCCAACACCTCCTTTGGCCGCAATTCCTTCCAGTTCTCTGCTGCCAATGACTGGAACAAATTGCAAAAATCTCTGAAGCTGGAGACACTTATCTCCCTCACTAACTTTAAGCATCAGTTGTCAGAGCACCTTACCGATCACTGCACCTGTACACAGCCCATCTGAAATTAGCCCGCCCAACTACCTCATCCCTATATTGTTATTTATTTTGCTCATTTGTACCCCAGTATCTCTATTTGCACATCATCTCTTGCACATCATTCCAGTGTTAATACTAAATTGTAATTATTTTGCACTATAGCCTATTTTATTGCCTTACCTCCATAACTTGCTAAATTTGCACACTGTATATTAATTGTATTTCTGTTGTATTTTTGATTTTGTTTTGTTTTACCCCATATGTAACTCTGTGTTTGTTGTTTTTATCGCACTGCTTTGCTTTATCTTGGCCAGGTCGCAGTTGTAAATGAGAACTTGTTCTCACTGGTTTACCTGGTTAAATAAAGGTGAAATAAAAAAAATAAAAAATAACAATGTTCGTTTGGTTTTGTCTTGATGTTGTACACCTGTGTCTAGTTAGTCCTCATTAGTGTCCTATTTAGTTCCCGTTGTGTGTGTCAGGTGTTGTGTGTGATTGCTCTTCTGTTTGGTGTTCTGAGCTACGAGTTTCCCTCCGTTGTTTTGGAGAGGTTTTCGCACATGTTAGTGCGCCTATTGTTTGACGCCTGTGTGCGCCTTTATTCTCGCCTCCGGGCTTGATTGCTCGTGTACTACGTGAATATTTCACTAAAGTCTTTTGGACTTAGTTTCTGCGTCCTGCGCTTGATTCCTGCACCACACCCACCTTCAGCACCCTGACAGAATCACACACCATTTATGAATGGAATCAGCAGGAGCAGCGCTCCCACGGAGCCACGTGTATCCTTTGTCTCAAGAGGAGAGAAAAGCTATGGAAACTTACATAGCCGAATCTTTGAGACAGGGATACATACGGCCCTCCACTTCTCCCGCCTCCTCAAGCTTCTTTTTTGTGAAGAAAAAAGATGGAGGGTTGCGCCCGTGCATCGATTACCGTGGTCTCAATCAGATTACTGTGAAATACAGTTATCCACTCCCTCTGATTGCGACCATGACGGAGTCATTGCACGGAGCGCGGTTTTTCACAAAACTGGATCTCAGGAGCGCGTATAACTTGGTGCGCATTAGGGAGGGCGACGAATGGAAAAACAGCGTTTAGTACCACGTCAGGTCATTTCGAGTATCTCGTCATGCCATACGGGTTGATGAATGCTCCATCAGTCTTCCAATCCTTCGTGGATGAGATTTTCCGGGATATGCAGGGGCAAGGGGTGGTCGTGTACATTGATGACATTCTAGTGTACTCGTCTACCCGAGCCGAGCATATAGCCCTGGTGCGTCGTGTATTGAGAAGGCTGTTGGAGCACGACCTGTATGTCAAGGCAGAGAAATGTCTGTTTTTCCAGGAGTCGGTCTCCTTTTTGGGGTTATCGGTTGGAGTCGGTGCAGCAGTTCTTGGGCTTTGCGAATTACTACCGGAGGTTTATCCGGGGTTTTGGACAGGTGGCAGCTCCCATCACGTCCCTTCTGAAAGGGGGTCCGGTGCGCCTGCAGTGGTCAGCTGATGCGGACCGGGCCTTTAGGAGACTGAAGGACCTGTTTACGTCGGCTCCGGTGCTGGCGCATCCGGACCCCGCATTACCCTTTCAGGTCGAGGTGGACGCGTCTGAGGCCGGTATAGGGGCCGTACTCTCTCAACGGTCCGGCACGCCACCTAAACTCCGCCCCTGTGCTTTTTACTCTAAGGAGCTCAGCCCGGCGGAGCGAAATTATGACGTCGGGGACAGGGAGCTGTTAGCTGTAGTTCAGGCCCTTAAGGTGTGGAGGCATTGGCTTGAGGGGCTCAACACCCTTTCCTCATTTTGACTGACCATCGGAATCTGGAGTACATCCGGGCAGCGAGGAGACTGAACCCTCGCCAGGCTCGATGGAGTATGTTTTCTCGCCAGGTTCGTATTTAAAATCACGTACATCCCTGGGTCCCAGAACGGTAAAGGCAGATGCGCTGTCCCGGCGGTATGACACGGAGGAGAGGTCCGTTGAGCCTACTCCCATACTACCGGCATCTTGTCTTGTGGCACCGGTGGTGTGGGAGGTCGATGCTGAAATCGAGCGGGCGTTGCGTACCGACCCCAGCCCTCCACAGTGTCCTGTGGGTCGGAAGTACGTTCCGCTCGAGATTCGGGATCGACTCATTTACTGGGCTCACACGTCACCCTCCTCTGGACATCCGGGTATTGGCCGGACAGTGCATTGTCTTAGCACTAAATACTGGTGGCCCACGTTAGCCAGGGATGTGAGGGTTTATGTCTCCTCCTGCTCGGTGTGCGCCCAGTGTAAGGCGCCCAGACACCTGCCAGGGGTAAGTTACATCCCTGCCCGTTCCACAACGACCATGGTCTCACCTCTCAGTGGATTTTGTGACAGACCTTCCCCTCTCTCAGGGAAATACCACCATCCTGGTCGTTGTGGACCGTTCTCTAAGGCCTGTCGTCTTCTCCCTATGTCGGGTCTTCCTACTGCCCTACAAACCGCAGAGGCACTATTTACCCACGTCTTCCGGCATTACGGGGTACCCGAGGATATAGTGTCTGATCGAGGCCCCCAGTTTACCTCCCGAGTATGGAGAGCGTTCATGGAGCGTTTGGGGGTCTCGGTGAGCCTTACCTCAGGGTACCACCCGGAGAGTAATGGGCAGGTAGAACGAGTCAACCAGGATGTGGGTAGGTTTCTGAGGTCGTATTGCCAGGACCGGCCTGAGGAGTGGGCTCGGTACATTCCCTGGGCCGAGATGGCCCAGAATTCTCTCCGCCACTCCTCTACCAACCTAACCCCCTTCCAATGTGTGTTTAGGTTACCAGCCGGTTCTGGCACCTTGGCAGCAGAGCCAGATCGAGGCCCCTGCGGTGGATGATTGGATGAGGCGCTCGGAGGAGACGTGGAACGCTGCACACGTCCACCTGCAGCGGGCCATCCATCGACACAAGGCGAGCGCCGATCTCCACCGCAGTGAGGGGCCGGTGTACGCACCCGGAGATCGAGTCTGGCTCTCTACCAGAAACCTACCCCTCCGCCTGCCCTGCCGGAAGCTGGGTTGGCGGTTTGTGGGGCCTTTTAAAGTCCTGAGAAGATTGAACGAGGTGTGTTATAGGTTACATCTGCCTGTTGAATATAAGAATATTAACCCCTCGTTCCATGTGTCTCTTCTCAGGCCGGTGGTAGCTGGTCCACTCCAGGAAGGTGAGATAGGAGAGACTCCTCCGCCCCCACTGACATCGAGGGGGCTCCGGCGTACACCGTTCGGTCCATCTTGGACTCAAGACGCCGGATGTGGGGTCTCCAGTATCTCGTGGAGTGGGAGGGGTACGGCCCGGAGGAGCGGTGCTGGGTGCCGCGGAGGGACATCCTATACCCGTATCTCCTGTCGGAGTTCCACCGGGACCATCCCGTGCGCCCTGCTCCGCGCCCTCCTGGTCGTCCCCGAGGCCGGGGTCGGCGCACGGCTGGAGCCGCGCGTCAAGGGGGGGGGGTACTGTCACGGTTTCGGCCGAGGCTGCTCCTCCTCCTTGTTCGGGCAGGTTTCGGCGGTCGTCGTCCCCGGAGTACTAGCTGCCACCGATCTATGTTTTCATGTTCGTTTGGTTTTGTCTTGATGTTGTACACCTGTGTCTAGTTAGTCCTCATTAGTGTCCTATTTAGTTCCCGTTGTGTGTGTCAGGTGTTGTGTGTGATTGCTCTTCTGTTTGGTGTTCTGAGCTACGAGTTTCCCTCCGTTGTTTTGGAGAGGTTTTCGCACATGTTAGTGCGCCTATTGTTTGACGCCTGTGTGCGCCTTTATTCTCGCCTCCGGGCTTGTTTGCTCGTGTACTACGTGAATATTTCACTAAAGTCTTTTGGACTTAGTGTCAGTTTGGCACCGATGTGGATGTGATGAGGAGTCAGGCGCAGGACACAGAGGTTTAGTCCAACAAACTTTACTATAGTAAAGTGAACAATAATCACTACACGACCTCGAAATACAGAGGCGAGAACAGTACGCAACATGCGTAAAACAAAACATGTAGAGCGCAAAACACGCAGCTCAAACGACACGCGGACAACAACACACAATATAACTAACACAAAACAGGGAACTTATAGGACACGTAATTAGGACACAAACAGACACAGGTGTACCAGACAGACCAAAGCAATCAACACACGAAACATACAACGGTGGCAGCTAGTATTCCGGGGACGGCGAACGCCGTAGCCTGCCCGAACCAGGAGGAGGAGCAGCCTCGGCCGAAACCGTGACAGTACCCCCCCCTTGACGCGCGGCTCCAGCCGTGCGCCGACCCCGGTCTCGGGGACGGCCAGGAGGACGCGGACCCGGGCGCGTGGGATGCCCACGGTGGAACTCTGTCAGGAGGGATGGGTCGAGGATGTCCCTCCTAGGCATCCAGCACCGTTCCTCCGGACCGTACCCCTCCCACTCCACGAGATACTGGAGACCACTCCTCCGGCGCCTCGAGTCCAATATAGTCCGGACCCTGTACGCCGGTGCCCCCCTCGATGTCCAAAGGGGGTGGAGGGGTCTCTCCTATCTCCTCCTCTTGGAGTGGACCAGCTACCACCGGCCTGAGAAGAGACACATGGAACGAGGGGTTAATATTTTTGTACTCAATGGGCAGTTGTAATCTGTAACACACCTCGTTCAATCTTCTCAGGACTTTGAAGGGCCCCACAAACCGCCGACCCAGCTTCCGGCAGGGCAGGCGGAGGGGCAGGTTTCGAGTCGAGAGCCAGACTCGATCTCCCGGTGCGTACACCGGCCCCTCACTGCGGTGGCGATCGGCGCTCGCCTTGTGTTGACGGATGGCACGCTGCAGATGGACATGGGCAGCGTCCCACGTCTCCTCCGAGCGCCGAATCCACTCGTCCACCGCAGGGGCCTCGGTCTGGCTCTCGTGCCACGGTGCCAGGACCGGCTGATACCCTAAAATACACTGGAAAGGTGTTAATCCGTGGAGGAGTGGCGGAGAGAGTTCTGGGCCATGTCTGCCCAGGGGATATACCTCGACCACTCCTCCGGCCGGTCCCGGCAATAGGACCTCAAAAACCTACCCACATCCTGGTTCACACGTTCAACCTGCCCATTGCTCTCTGGGTGGTACCCCGAGGTAAGGCTAACCGAGACCCCCAGGCGTTCCATGAACGCCCCCCAGACTCTGGAGGTGAACTGGGGACCTCGGTCGGACACAATATCCTCGGGGACCCCATAGTGCCGGAACACGTGGGTAAAGAGGGCCTCGGCGGTCTGTAGGGCAGTAGGGAGACCCGGCAGTGGGAGGAGACGACAGGCCTTAGAAAACCGATCCACAACGACCAAAATGATGGTATTACCCTGGGAAGGGGGTAGATCGGTCACAAAATCCACCGAGAGGTGGGACCATGGTCGTTGTGGAACGGGCAGAGGATGTAACTTACCCCTGGGCAAATGTCTAGGTGCCTTACACTGGGCACACACCGAGCAGGAGGAGACATAAACCCTCACATCCCTGGCTAACGTTGGCCACCAGTATTTCACGCTAAGGCAGTGCACCGTCCGACCAATACCAGGATGTCCAGAGGAGGGTGATGTATGAGCCCAAGAAATAAGCCGATCACGAACCTCGAGCGGAAAAGTACGTCCGCCCCACAGGACACTCGGGGGGAGTAGGGTCGGTACGCAGCGCCCGCTCGATTTCCGTATCGCCTCCCATACTACCGGAGCCACCAGACAAGACTCTGGCAGTATGGAAGTAGGGCTCAATGGACCTCTCCTCTGTGTCATACTGCCGGGACAGGGCGTCTGCCTTACCGTTCTGGGACCCAGGGATGTATGTGATCTTAAAAAAACAAACCGGGTCAGGAACATGTTCCACCTAGCCTGACGAGGGTTCAATCTCCTAGCTGCCCGGATGTACTCCAGGTTACGGTGATCAGTCAGAATGAGGGAAAGGGTGTTGAGCCCCCTCAAGCCAATGCCTCCACACCTTTAGGGCCTGGACTACAGCTAACAGCTCCCTGTCCCCAACGTCATAATTGCGCTCCGCCGAGCTGAGCTTCTTAGAGTAGAACGCACAGGGGCGGAGCTTAGGTGGCGTGCCGGACCGTTGTGACAGGACTGCCCCAATACCGGTCTCGGACCCGTCCACCTCTACTTGGAAAGGCAAAGAGGGATCCGGATGCGCCAGCACCGGGGCCGAGACGAACAGGTTCTTCAGCTTGACAAATGCCCTGTCCGCCTCAGCTGACCCCGCAAGCGCACCGGACCCCCCTTTAGCAGGGACGTAATGGGAGCTGCAACCTGTCCAAAGCCCCGGATAAACCTCCGGTAGTAATTAGCAAAACCCAAGAACCGCTGCACTCTCTTTTACGGTGGTTGGAGTTTGCCAATTACGCACAGCCGCTACCCGATCTACCTCTATCTCCACGCCAGATGCGGACAACCGATAACCCAAAAAGGAGACGGACTCCTGGAAGAACAGGCATTTCTCTGCCTTGACATACAAGTCATGCTCCAACAGTCGTCTCAATACTCGGCGCACCTGGGCTACATGCTCGGCTCGTGTAGAAGAATACACTAGAATGTCGTCAATGTACACCACTACACCCTGCCCATGCATGTCCCGGAAAATCTCGTCAACAAAGGATTGGAAGACTGAAGGAGCATTCATTAACCCGTATGGCATGACGAGATACTCGTAATGACCCGAGGTGGTGCTAAATGCTGTTTTCCATTCATCCCCCTCCCTAATGCGCACCAAATTGTACGCGCTCCTGAGATCCAACTTTGTGAAGAACCGCGCTCCGCGTATGACTCCGTCATCGTCGCAATCAGTGGAAGTGGGTAACTGTATTTTACTGTGATCTGATTGAGACTACGGTAATCAATACACGGGCGCAATCCCCGTCCTTCTTCTTCACAAAGAAGAAACTCGAGGAGACCGGAGAAGTAGAGGACCGTATGTCTCCCTGTGCCAAGGACTCGGCTATGTAAGTCTCCATAGCCGCAGTTTCCTCTTGAGACAGGGGATACACATGACTCCTGGGAAGAGCTGCTCCGGTCTGGAGATTTATCGCACAGTCCCCCTGTCTATGAGGAGGTAGCCGTGCTGCCCTCGATTTGCTAAACGCTAGTGCTAAATCCTCATACTCGGGGGGAATGCGCAGTGCGGGCACTTGGTTCGGACTCTCTACCGAGGTCGCCCCTATGGAAACACCTAGACATCTCCCTACACACTGGGCAGACCACTCCATAAGAGCCCTCTGTTGCCACGCTATGGTAGGATCGTGGGGTGCTTAACCAGGGAAGCCCCAACACCACTGGGTACGCAGGAGAGTCAATCAGATAGAACTGAATGATTTCCTCATGACCCCCCTGCGTCGTCATCGTCAGCGGTGCTGTGACATCCCTGATCAGACCCGACCCCAACGGCCGGCTGTCTAATGCGTGGACAGGGAATGGAACTTCTACCGGCCGAAGGGGAATTCCTAACCTAGCACAAAATGCCCGATCAATAAAGTTCCCAGCTGCGCCTGAATCTACTAGCGCCTTATGCTGGGAATGAGGTGCCACCTGTGGAAAACGCACAGGAATACTCATGTGACCACAGAGAGCTCTGGGTAAGTGGGGCGCCTACTCACCTGAAATGACTCCCCAGTGCGTGACCTGTTGTCCCCTCTCTCAGAAGACCCTCCCCAGCACCTGGCCGCGGTTGTGTCTCCACGGCCACAGTTGGTGCAGGGGGTGGCCCCCCGGGTTCTCCCTCCTCCTCTCTCTAGCGCCAGCACCCCCGAGCTCCATAGGAAATTGGCTCGGAGGTGCTGGAGGATGGAATGGACGACCCCCACTCGGGACGTCCGCGGGTGGCCAGCAGGGTGTCAAGCCGGATGGAGATGTCCACCAGCTGGTCGAAGCATAGGTTGGTGTCCCTGCAGGCCAGCTCACGACGAACGTCCTCTCGCAGGCTACACCGGTACTGGTCGATGAGGGCCTTCTCATTCCATCCTGCATCCGCAGCTAACGTCCGGAACTCCAGTGCGAACTCCTGTGCGCTCCTCTCTTCTCCTGTCGGAGGTAGAACAGACGCTCCCCCGCCGCCTTCCCTTCAGGTGGGTGATCGAAGACTGTCCGGAAGCGGCGGGAGAACTCAGCGTAGGTGATGGTAGCTGCGTCTATTCTCCTCCATTCAACGTTGGCCCACTCCAACACCTTTCCGGATAGACAGGAGATGAGGGCGGAGACGCTCTCGTATCCCGAGGGCGCTGGGTGTATAGTAGCCAGGTATAGTTCTACCTGCAGGAGGAACCCCTGACACCCGGCTGCAGAACCGTCATATGCCCTCGGGAGCGAGAGCCGAATACCACTGGGTTCCGGCGCTGAGAGAGGAGGACTGACCGGTGGTGATGGGATGGTGTATGAGGACGTGGGCACCTCTCCATTAGCCAACCGGTGCAGAGTGTTGGACACCTCGCCCAGAACGGCCTCCAGTTGCCGGATCATGGAGTCCTGCTGACTGAGCCGTTCTTCTAGCGACCAGGTTGTCGTCGCTGATCCTGCTGACTCCATAGATGGTGTGTTGTTCTGTAAGTTTGGCACCGATGTGGATGTGATGAGGAGTCAGGCGCAGGACACAGAGGTTTAGTCCAACAAACTTTACTATAGTAAAGTGAACAATAATCACTACACGACTCGAAATACAGAGGCGAGAACAGTACGCAACATGCGTAAAACAAAACATGTAGAGCGCAAAACACGCAGCTCAAACGACACGCGGACAACAACACACAATACAACTAACACAAAACAGGGAACTTATAGGACACGTAATTAGGACACAAACAGACACAGGTGTACCAGACAGACCAAAGCAATCAACACATGAAACATACAACGGTGGCAGCTAGTATTCCGGGGACGGCGAACGCCGAAGCCTGCCCGAACCAGGAGGTGGAGCAGCCTCGGCCGAAACCGTGACACTTAGTTTCTGCGTCCTGCGCTTGATTCCTGCACCACACCCACCTTCAGCACCCCTGACAACTTTCATAACTTCTAAGGGAGATTTGAAACACATACATTGCATTTTTTGCTATTGGATTAACTGGTAGTTAGAACGACTAAATTGAAAAGATATCATTATGTTGTGTTTTGGTCATTAAACCAATGTCCTCTATACATTTCACAATAAACTTTAGAATCAATGGGTGTGTGGTGAGAGATGTTTACAATCCAAATGAATGCACAATGACAGGTTTTGAATGAAAGACTGGCTGCTTTACAGGTGTGACCAGTTTGGAGTTATGTACTAAGAGTTGTGAAAATATACCACATATTTGTGAAAATAGTAGCAAAGCGATTCAAACAAACTGTAAAGACAGTTTGTGTGTGTGTGCGTGCGCGTGTGCTGTTTCTCAGTGGGGAGCATTGAAACTGGCATTACTCTCCGAAGTTCACCTGACAGACAGACAAATGGACAGGCAGACAGACAGCATTAGCCTACTCTACTACAAAACAGACACTTACGAGAGCTTAGGACTATAAGGTTTTATCTGTAAAAATATTATTCTGAGATAATTGGCTTTAAAGTTCCGAACCCTCATTGGTTTGAATGCTGTCAGCAATTTTGATATTTTGAACTTATCAATATGAATTGCGGTATTAAGGGTAATATATAGGTAGAGAACATTGAACAGAACAAGGCTATGTCAATAACTTGACCAAAATACAGATAGAACATTATATTCCCAAACTCTATAAACCGGTTCTACCAGCAAGGATGCGCTGTGACACAGGCTTTTCCTCTTGGCACCATGCACCAGTTTGCGGTGATGTTGATGTTTTTTATTTATTTTTTATTTAGTCATTTAGCAGACGCTCTTATCCAGAGCGACTTACAGTTAGTGAGTGCATACATTTTCATACTGGCCCCCCGTGGGAATGAAACCACAACCCTGGCGTTGCAAATGGCATTCTCTACCAACTGAGCTACAGAGGGGGAAACACCCATATGAGATGGGCCCTAGTTCCGACATCGGCATTGTGTGACCCACAGGTGAGAGAGGGAGAGAGAGGGAGAGAGAGAGAGAGGGAGAGAGAGAGAGAGAGAGAGAGAGAGATATTCTGCACAGATTCTGTCAGACCTGGGCCCTGACAGTAAATCTCAGTAAGACAAAAATAATGGTGTTCCAAAAAAGGTCCAGTTGCCAGGACCACAAATACAAATTCCATCTAGACACCGTTGCCCTAGAGCACACAAAAAACTATACATACCTCGGCCTAAACATCAGCGCCACAGGTAACTTCCACAAAGCTGTGAACGATCTGAGAGACAAGGCAAGAAGGGCCTTCTATGCCATCAAAAGAACATTAAATTTGACATACCAATTAGGATCTGGCTAAAAATACTTGAATCAGTTATAGAACCCATTGCCCTTTATGGTTCTGAGGTCTGGGGTCCGCTCACCAAACCAAGAATTCACAAAATGGGACAAACACCAAATTGAGACTCTGCATGCAGAATTCTGCAAAAACATCCTCCGTGTACAACGTAAAACACCAAATAATGCATGCAGAGCAGAATTAGGCCAATACCCGCTAATTATCAAAATCCAGAAAAGAGCCGTTAAATTCTATAACCACTTAAAAGGAAGCGATTCCCAAACCTTCCATAACAAAGCCATCACCTACAGAGAGATGAACTTGTAGAAGAGTCCCCTAAGTAAGCTTGTCCTGGGGCTCTGTTCACAAACACAAACAGACCCCACACAGCCCCAGGACAACAACAACAACAACAACACAATTAGACCCAACCAAATCATGAGAAAACAAAAAGAGAATTACTTGACACATTGGAAAGAACAAACACATAAACAGAGCAAACTAGAATGCTATTTGGCCCTAAACAGAGAGTACAGAGTGGCAGAATACCTGACCACTGTGACTGACCCAAACTTAAGGAAAGCTTTGACTATGTACAGACTCAGTGAGCATAGCCTTGCTATTGAGAAAGGCCGCCGTAGGCAGACCTGGCTCTCAAGAGAAGACAGGCTATGTGCACACTGCCCACAAAATGAGGTGGAAACTGAGCCGCACTTCCTAACCTCCTGCCAAATGTATGACCATATTAGAGACACATATTTCCCTCAGATTACAGCGATCCACAAAGAATTCGAAAACAAACCCAATTTTGATAACTCCCTTATCTACTGGGTGAAAAACCACAGTGTGCCATCACAGCTGCAATATTTGTGACCTGTTGCCACAAGAAAAGGGTGACCAGTGAAGAACAAACACCATTGTAAATACAACCCATATTTATGTTTATTTATTTTCCCATTTGTACTTTAACTATTTGCACATTGTTACAACACTGTATATATACATAATATGACATTTAAAATGTCTTTATTATTTTGAAACTTCTGAGTGTAATGTTTACTGTTAATATTTATTGTTTATTTCACTTTTGTTTACTATCTACTTCACTTGCTTTGGCAATGTTAACACACGTTTCCCATGCCAATAAAGCCCTTAAATTGAAATTGAAATTGAAATTGAATTGAGAGAGAGAGAGAGAGAGAGGCTACTTTCGCATTATGTAGTAGGCTGTGATATCCACACCATTTCCGTGGATTCGACTAAACAATTAGAACTTTAAAAAAATATTAGTGCTTGGATGTGAATCTATCTACACATCACTACTTTTTTGTGGATATAATTTGCTCCTTTTCCTGGACCTACACGCAAGTATATTCAGATCCTTCTTGAAATTGATTGATGTTAGTGTCACAAATATATACGACTTTCGCTAGTGCCAGAAATATATACACCTTTCGCTAAAACCATTAACAACTAGGCTACGTGCCGTTTTCAAGAGATTGGTAAATACATTTTATAACTATTTGTTTTTAATATAATCACCTCTTGAATAGCATAGTCAGAACTACACAGACATTTCCGATTATTCCACATTTAGCTCTATCATCAGAGTTATACAGCAAGTAACTGCATGCATTTCATGATCAGTAAACATCAATTGATCATGTATTTTCAGATACGTTATAGTAACCTATTCATTTGGCATGAGCTACCTAGCTAGCGAAGTAAACAACGTGTCATTTAGCTTGCTTCAACATAGGCTTTTGGAAAAAGCTTGACATCGGAAAGAACTGCGCTGTCAGGATCCTCATGAGAAACTGAAAGGTGCCATAATATATTTGTTCGCAAACATACTTTCTGAATTTAAAAGTAATCCAATAAATAATCATCTAGGTTTTCAAAAGTATCCGTAATCTGATTATAATATTTTTGCTAGTAATATAACTGATTACAGTTACAGTTTGTTTTGGGTGGGTCTTTTCAAATCGGCTTTCTTGATGGGAGGCGTATATTTGGTGGGTTGAAGACTTCCTCCTGTAGTGGCAGGTGTGGGGCGGTGGAGACTTTTTCAATCATTTTGTGGGTTATTGCGAGGGGACGGAGACGACGACAGGGGACCCAGGGAAGCGGGGGTGGATCGTAGTGTGACAGTGATGATCCGCATGATGGCGTTAAGCTGAGTCGACTCGGTGTGTGTGTGTGTGTGACGACCTTGGCCTTACGGGTGCACCTAACTCACTTTACTGGAAAAACACATGAATTTCATATGTGATCACATGTGAAGGTTTCCGAAAACACATTTTCATGTGATCTTATGTGATGTTAATGTGATAACATGTGACGACATATAAAGCAGTATGTGATAACATGAAACTACACATGTGAAAACATGTGAAGTTTTCCAAAAACAGGTTTTCACATGATTTCATGTACACAACAACAACAACAACAACAACAACAACAACAACAACAACTGCAATCAACCACTCCACGTGCTTGTCATTTCCCCTCAAGGCAGTGGTTGATTTATTTTATTTGACAGTTTAAGAAATACATAGACACAGTACAAAACTAGACAGAGATAATACTAAAAAGTCGATGTCTTATTTCCATGTGGTCCCTTGCTGGCATTTCCATTCTGGTCCATGTGGATTTGATATGTTTTTTTATGCCATAGGTGCTCCCCTGCTGCAAAGCCACCATTGCCCTCTCTGGGACAAATAATGCTGAAACTTGAACTTGAGGCCCATTGAGTGTCATTAGATACAGTATTTTGCATGTCATGCATGTCTTCATCTCACTCTAAGGATTAGAGGCTGTTTAAACAGGCAGCCCAATTCTGATCTTTTTATGGGCAAAAGAGCTGATCTGATTGGTCAAAAGACCAATTTGTGGGAAAAAAGGATCAGAATTGGGCTGCCTGTGTAAACTCAGCCAGAGAGCAAGTGCGACTACATTATTCACTTTCCCTTCTCTTCAAAGGTCACCTCACTCTTCACCTTCCATAAACTTCTGTCCCAGGTCTAGCTCATGATGGTGAAGAGGCGTATGTTTCCTCTACTGATAGCTTCTGCTCTGGCAGTCATGGTCTACGTCATCTTCACATTGTCCAGGTACCTTGAAGACTATGCCGTACGATCAAGAAACTTAATAAAAATTGTCTTGGACACACATTCCTGCTGTAGAAATACAACATCTGTCCATGGTTCCTCAGGTCACAGCCAGGCAACCACCAGCACCTCTATCCACGCCACATCTCTGACCAGTCCATCACGCCTGTCAACGACACCAAACACTTCATGGTGGGGGCCTACAAGGAACATCGTGTGACGGGATGCTCCGTACGCATCATCAGTATCTTCAGACGAGACTCTGTCCAGCCTCTGTACTGTGTGTTCTACTGTGGGACTCACTGGGCTAATGGAACGAAGGCTGAAGTCCAGATGCACTCTGACCACTTTGGTACCTGTTATTTGCTATTTGGTTTTAGCCCTGCACTGGCACACCTGAATCAACACCTGAATTAATGAAATAAGGGGCTTGGTGATTCGCTGATTAGTTTGTTGATTTAGTTTTCCCTATACTGTAATATATGTGTCCCTGTTCTGTATTGGGATAAAGGTTTCCCCTTCGTGACGACCGACGTCCTTTGTCCGAATCTTCCCGACTGCAACCCGTCACACGTGACCCTCGCCACACAAGCTGACACCAAGCTTGCTCAGAACCAATCCTTCCTCCGCATCCAGAACCTTGTGAAAAAGGAGGAAGAGGAGTTTCAGTTCAACTTCACTGTCTGTTGGTCCAATTTATTTGGTGATTATAACAACGTGCTTCAGGTCACCCAGACTCTGGAGATGTACAAGTGGGTATTGATTGAGTGATTGGTTAATTGATTGATCAATTGATCAATTGGTTGATTAATTGATTGCTATATTGCAGGTTGTTGGGAGTGCAGCATGTTGTGGTGTATAACACCAGCTGTGGACCAGACTTGGAGAGACTGCTACAGAGTTATACACAGGAGGGCTTTGTGGAGGTAGGAATTGATTGATTTGATGGATGGATTGATAGATAGATAGGATTAATTAATTGACTAATTGATTGACTGCAGGTGGTGCCCTGGCGTATCGACCAACACATGAACCCGTCCCATGGGTGGCAACCCAGTGAACATGGAGGGGACATCCACTACTACGGCCAGTTGACCACTCTGAATGACTGTGTCTACAGACATATGTATCAGTCACGCTATGTACTACTGAACGACATAGATGAGATTATAACTCCATACCAGCATCAAACCCTGCCCCAGATGATGGATGTACTTCAGAGGCAACACCCAAAGGTAGGGGGAGGACTCAGGGAAGTAGTGTGTATGTTAGGCTGTGTTTACACAGGAATCCCAATTCAGATTTTTTTGCCAATTATTTGGCATATCTGATACAAATCCGATAATGTATAAACAGGAATTTCTGATCTTTGGCGTTTTTGGTTTTTAAAAGTTTTTTGGGCCAATCACATCAGATCTTCTCACAGCATATCTTTTTTAGAACTGAACTGATTGGTCAAAAGACCAATTAGTGAAAAAATATCATAGTTGGGCTGCCTGTGTAAAAGCAGCCATGGAATCTTATCTTTTGAGTTCTGATACCACATTCGTATGTGGTTCTCATCCTCAGTCTGGATGTTCAGATCAGAATTGTTGTGCTCTGAAGTGTTTGTTTTTGCACATGACCTGCCGTTACCAAGATAACCACCCGAACATTTAAAGAAACAGTGACAGGAAATGAGCATTGTGTTTGCGTGCTATTTCATATGCTACATCAGTGTGAATGTGCAAATCTGATATGGGTCAAAACACAATAAAAGTGTGGACAGTGAGAAAAATTGATTGGATATGAAGGAAAGAAATCTGAATTAATTCTCTCTCTCTTTCGCCTTCTCTCACTCCACCCGCATCTCCCCAGGCCGAAGTGTTCCTCATAGAGAACCACATCTTCCCTAAGTCCCAGTTTGAGCCCAGTGGAAGGTTTAAACGGCCCCGCTGGAGGAATGTTCCAGGGATCAACATCATGGAGCACATCTACAGAGAGGAGCCAGACTATCACATCTACCACCCTTCCAAGATGATAGTACGGCCCAGGTTAGAATCTACCACCCCTCCAAAATGATAGTACGGCCCAGGTTAGAATCTACCACCCCTCCAAGATGATAGTATGGCCCAGGTTAGAATCTACCACCCCTCCAAGAAGATAGTACCGCCCAGGTTAGAATCTACCACCCCTCCAAGAAGATAGTATGGCCCAGGTTAGAATCTACCACCCCTCCAAGATGATAGTACCGCCCAGGTTAGACTCTACCACCCCTCCAAGAAGATAGTACGGCCCGGTTAGAAACTACCACCCCTCCAAGATGATAGTACAGCCCAGGTTAGAATCTACCACCCCTCCAAGATGATAGTACGGCCCAGGTTAGAATCTACCACCCCTCCAAGATGATAGTATTGCCCAGAGTAGTATACTAAGAAGCTAGCTAGATATACTTAGGGTTTTCTAAAGCTAGTCAGCTTCAGGTTGGTTCATGTTCTAGCTCAGGCTTCATCCCTATTCCGACGTTGGATAGTGCTTGTCCGCCTGCCGCTCACTCTAGCAGACTTGTAACTGCGCATGCATGTCACAGGTGGCTAGTCGAACACCGAACCCTTCATTGAGACAGTGCTGACATAAATCCACAGGCGAGTCAGTGCCACATTTACATTTCTTCCAAAATCAACATGAAAGAAAAGCTATCTTGCAAATTCAGCAGGTTATGGTGTGAAAAAGCTTATTAGAAGTGCGTGTGGTTATCTCGAGTTGAACTCAGAGTTTGTAGTATAGGGCTGTGGTTAGAATCTACCACCCTTACAAGATGAAAGTACGACCCAGGTTAGAATAGAATAGGACCTCTGTCTAACAACCCTTCTGTGTCTCTGACCCCAGGGCAGTGGAGCAGACGTCGGTCCACTCTGTCTAACAACCCTTCTGTGTCTCTGATCCCAGGGCAGTGGAGCAGACATCGGTCCACTCTGTCTAACAAACCCTGTGTCTCTGACCCCAGGGCAGTGGAGCAGACGTCGTTCCACTCTGTCTAACAACCCTTCTGTGTCTCTGATCCCAGGGCAGTGGAGCAGACGTCGGTCCACTCTGTCTAACAACCCTTCTGTGTCTCTGATCCCAGGGCAGTGGAGCAGACGTCGGTCCACTCTGTCTAACAACCCTTCTGTGTCTCTGACCCCAGGGCAGTGGAGCAGACGTCGGTCCACTCTGTCTAACAACCCTTCTCTGTCTCTGACCCCAGGGCAGTGGAGCAGACGTCGGTCCACTCTGTGCTTCGTAACTTCGGGCAGACAGTGAAGGTTCCTCCTAATGTGTGTCATATCATCCATGTCAGAGTTCCCCTACGAGGAGGACTGACCAAGGAAGAGCTGCATGAAGACAAGAGGGTCTGGGACTACGAGAGACAACTAGTGCCTAATGTTGATAAAGCACTGGAGCAAGCAGGACTACTAATCTGAAGGAAGGAAGGAAGGAAGGAAGGAAGGAAGGAAGGAAGGAGAGAGAGAGAGAGAGAGAGAGAGAGAGAGGAAGGAATAGTCAGAGATGGAAGAGGAAGCAAGACATCCCACTCACTCATTTTTTCTGGTTCATATACAGTCAATGAACTAAGCAGACAAGACCCAGCTGCTATCGCATTGGTGGCCATTGGAACCCCCCCCCCCCCCCCCCCCCATTCTTAAGCAGACCGGAACTGTGACGGTTTTTTTCAATGGTAAATGGCCGGATAGGGTGACGAGATGTCCCGATTTCTGGGGACAGTCCCAGATTCTGGTGGCCTTTCCCGGGCTAGAGCTGTCCCGAAAATGTCCCTGATTAGCCTTCAGAAGCAAAAAAATCAACTCTGAAGTTAAATTCAGGCTGATATTTCAATAAGCAAACGCTGTATCCAATCAGATTTGCATTTTTAAATGATGTCTATCCCTGTACCAAACTCATTTTCTCCCGGATTCGCCGAAGACCATTTATGAGACCCTGCATGAACAACCATGCCCATGGCCATTAAGTGCATGCAGCAGTTTAGACTACCAAGTTTGGGTGATTCTAATATTACTAGATAGGCTAAGATTAAGAAAACTGAGGAGGGGAAATCAATTTCTGTGTTTTAAGTATTTGAAAGGACCATAGCGAAAATCTATTGTTAAATATAGGTCCATGACATTTTTTGTTGTTGTTGGCCATCCCAGATTTTCATTTCCAAAATCAGGTCCCCTTAGTCTGGGATTATTACATTTACATTTACATTTACGTCATTTAGCAGACGCTCTTATCCAGAGCGACTTACAAATTGGTGCATTCACCTTATAGCCAGTGGGATAACCATTTTACAATATATATATTTTTTTGTTTCTTTCTTTGGGGTGGGGTAAGGGGGGGTAGAAGGATTACCTTATCCTATCCCAGGTATTCCTTAAAGAGGTGGGGTTTCAAGTGTCTCCGGAAGGTGGTGAGTGACTCCGCTGTCCTGGCGTCGTGAGGGAGCTTGTTCCACCATTGGGGTGCCAGAGCAGCAAACAGTTTTGACTGGGCTGAGCGGGAACTATGCTTCCGCAGAGGTAGGGGGGCCAGCAGGCCAGAGGTGGATGAACGCAATGCCCTCGTTTGGGTGTAGGGACTGATCAGAGCCTGAAGGTACGGAGGTGCCGTTTCCCTCACAGCTCCGTAGGCAAGCACCATGGTCTTGTAGCAGATGCGAGCTTCAACTGGAAGCCAGTGGAGTGTGCGGAGGAGCGGGGTGACGTGAGAGAACTTGGGAAGGTTGAACACCAGACGGGCTGCGGCATTCTGGATGAGTTGTAGGGGTTTAATGGCACAGGCAGGGAGCCCAGCCAACAGCGAGTTGCAGTAATCCAGACGGGAGATGACAAGTGCCTGGAATAGGACCTGTGCCGCTTCCTGTGTAAGGCAGGGTCGTACTCTCCGAATGTTGTAGAGCATGAACCTACAGGATCGGGTCACCACCTTGATGTTAGCGGAGAACGACAGGGTGTTGTCCAGGGTCACGCCAAGGCTCTTCGCACTCTGGGAGGAGGACACAACGGAGTTGTCAACCGTGATGGCGAGATCATGGAACGGGCAGTCCTTCCCCGGGAGGAAGAGCAGCTCCGTCTTGCCGAGGTTCAGCTTGAGGTGGTGATCCGTCATCCACACTGATATGTCTGCCAGACATGCAGAGATGCGATTCGCCACCTGGTTATCAGAAGGGGGAAAGGGGGATTACCATGCAGGCAATCATTAGTGTGCTTGTGGGTGGGAAAAAGTATACTTAAAGGTAGACTCAGTGAAATTATATTGCCTCGAGCACCACCACAGATATTGCGATGATTGAGATGCAAGACTTCGCTCTTACACAGTATCTGCGCATGTGAATGGGTTTGCTTCACGCTGTTACAGCATGGTAGCAACGGAACGAAAACCGGCAGAGAAATGTAGACCCGTGCTTCAAAGCTCTTAGTTGTTGCGTAAATTGACCCACTGTGCTGTTTACTTTGTGCCTCTATGTCATATTGCTGAGTCTACCTTTAAGTGTGTTACAAATGTAAAAAAGTATGAATAGTATGTTTGAAATTTATTTGATTTTATCTGTAGTTAAAGTAATAATAATAATAATAAAGAGGGCACATTTTTATATTTTCAAGGACTCAAAGCCGCTTTACAATGAGTAGGATTGACTTTGTACTTTAAATTCATAGCTTATAAAGTTGTGCTTCAGTATTCTTACAATACATATACTACAATGGCATGTACTACCAATTGTACTTCAGTTTACTGTGCTTATCAAAAATATACTGGATTGTCGTGTAATGACAATTGTACTTATGTATATTTGTACGTATATTCAAAGTGTACTCTATTTTTATGTGGTGAAAGGTGTACTGCAGTAGCCTATACTTTTTGAGAGTATACTTGACTTTCATATCTCAAGAAGTGTACTACAGTGTACTTACAAAAAGTGTACTTGCACTGAAAGTGTACTTTAAATTCATACCTTCTAAAATTGTTCTTTAGAATACTTAGGCTACAATAAATATACTAGGATGTCATGTAGGCTACTTTAAATTGTACTTCAGTTTACTAGATTTTAATGTAATGAGTGTGCTTGCTAAAAGCAAGACCACCCTAGATATCCGACATACTTATTATTATAAGGAAGTAGTTAGCTCATATTTCCTGAAAGCGCCACCAGAACAGACTGGCATTTGTTTGTTCTTCAAAGAGGAAATGTTTTCCATATGAGGGTGTCAGGTGACATCATAAACATAACCCACAAGTCAAAGCAGAACTTCAGAAGGGAACCGGTTTTACCCCCAACAGTTTTACAGTTTCAGGATTTAACAACCCACTCGACCGTGCAGGGTAACACAGTGTAAAAATCTGTGTTACAACACCCTAGAGTTGATGTCCGCACCCCCGTGGAAATTGTATTAAATCAAAGTCAGTCTGGTCCCATGTTGCTCAGCTGGTAGAGCATGGCACTTGCAACACCAGGGTTGGCGGTTCAATTCCCACAGGGACCAGTATGAACAAATATGATAATGTATGCACTTACTTCTGTAAGTCGCTCTGGATAAGAGCGTCTGCTAAATGACTCAAATGTTTAAAAAAAATAAAACTGTGTCACGGGACTCGTCTGAAGATAACCTGGTACCAGGCCGAAAAATGTATGGAAGTGAATGGTGCATTTCCACGTCAAAAGGCATATGGATGGATAATTCCTCAATAAATGTTTCCCAGATATAGGACAGACACTTCAAAACATACTTCCCATTAGTTTCTATGGGCTAATTGTAGTATGGCCAAATTCAATGTTTCATCAAATATTGTATTTATTTATTTTATTTGATACATACAGGTGTCCTAAAATTCAAAATAAAATAGCTAAATGATCCTTGGTATGACCATCTTAAAACAATTCCCTATTTTAGCTTAGTAGAAACCCAGCCCCGGGTCCTTAGACCTTAGGACATTATATGAGTTGATTAAAAACACAGTAAGAATTGTCTTGACCAGGAAAAACTCTGTGCCTTGGTGGGAAAACTTCTGGCACTTGCTGTTTTGTATTGCATAATAACATTATGTGTATGAATGTAAGGAATTTAAGTCGAAGTTGTTGTCCTTTGTTTGTTGGTCACACATACACACACACACACACACACTGTGGGGGCTGACCAGGATGCCAAGATGACGACCAAGATCAAAGACCACCACATCCTCACATAACTTGCTTATAATCATATAATTACTTGCACATAACTTGAAACGGTCTGAAGTATAGGTCTACAGGCTTTCCATTTGTCTATGTATCAGATGTCAAATCAGATAGTTCTATTGGAAGTATTTCAAATACTATTTTCAAATACCTGGGTTTGTCACGTCTACTCCTAACCATCGGTCCTGGCAACCCATCAATACTCACACCGGGCAACCATCATCACACCCGTCGCTATGGGCGGGACCGCCCCCCAAAATGCTTGTGCCCTCCCCCCACTTGAGGGAATTTATTATTAAATATACGTACTGTAGGCTAATAATAATTGTGCCCTGCCCTCCCATGCATTTCATATGCCCCCCTTAAGACTGAGGTCTGGCGATGGGTCTGACCATCATTACGCACACCTCCCCCCATCATCAGTCACACCTGGACTTCAGTACTACCTTGATTACTTACCATTTATCTAGCACTCTGTTCTGTCAGTCATCAGGTAGTGTTGTTTATGTTTCCTTGTTAGACGCTGCTCTTGTTTTGTATTCGTTCCTTGTTCTGCACTTGTTTCCTTACTCCCTGCATCTACGTTACAGGCTTAAATGTGTGGCAGTGAATTTAAGTCAGTGTATTTGAGTATTTTCCAATACTTTCCAAGTGTGTTTCGAAATACATTCCAATATTCAACTACTTGTCTTTCAAATAAAACATATCTCAATACTTACTACAAAATAAATGTAAAAGTATTTGAGCTATATACAATCATTTTAGATATACAAAAGTGCTTAGGAGCTAGGGGTTAGGGGTTAAGCATTAGATCTCTAGAACAGAAAACAGAACAAGTTTCGTTTTTATGATGAAAGGCAAATATCTGTGTAAACAGAATAAAACGCTATCTTATCTGAAGTACTCTATTCATGGGAAATTCCATGAGGTAAATACCAATAGTCCTACAACAAGCCTCTACTCCTCTCCTTTCCTTCATCAGGGATGAGATGTTTTTAGAATATACAATGGAAGGGCTGCACCACACTGCCATCAAGTGTTTGTGTGTGTGTCTGCAGTAGTGTTAAGTACTTAAGTTTAAATACTTTAAAGTACTACTTAAGTCGTTTTGGGGGATATATGTACTTGATTTGACTATTCATATTTATTACAACTTTACTTTACGTAATTTATAATATCATATATTTTCCCTGAAAATAGAACTTACTCAATATCCTCCTGTAGCTCAGTTGGTAGAGCATGGCGCTTGCATCGCCAGGGTTGTGGGTTCAATTCCCACGGGCGGCCAGTATGAAAAAATGTATTCGCTCACTAAAATTGTAAGTCGCTCTGGATAAGAGCGTCTGCTAAATGACTGAAATGTAATTACATTTCGAATGTTCATTTCTTTAGCTTATAGTATTTTGTCCGTTTCAATATCAGTTGACTATTGGTTACTGTCTCCTGCAATCAATTGTTACTCTCTAGTCAGACATACTATTTGTGTGGTTTTCTGCTTTGTTTTAGGATCATTTTCACATCGTCAGCAGGTTGCTTTGTGTTTTCCTTGTGCACTTTCAGTTAGGGTTGGAAGGACAGTCAGTCATCCCATCCTATCCCATCCTATCCCATCCTACCCCATCATATCATACAGGATAGCAATTTGGTCCAATTCACGCACCTATCAATATAATGCGTTGTCATCCCTACTGTTGCTGATCTGGCCAACCCACTAAACACAAATACTGTGTTTGTCAATTATGTCCAGAGTGTTGGTGTGTGCCCCTGTCTGTCGGTAAATACAAATTTAAAAAACAATCGTGCCATCTTGTTTGCTCAATATAAGGAATTTTATGTATAGCATTTACTTTTACAGTATGACAGCAGTTAAATATGACAAATTAGTACTTTATCCACCAATGTACTTAAGTACATTTTAAACCAGATACTTTTAGACTTAGTATTTTACTGGGCAACTTTCACTTTTACTTTAGTTATTTTCTATTAAGGTATCTTTACTTTTACTCAAGTATGACAATTGAGTACTTTTTCCACCACTGTGTATCTGCCCATCTTCCTTTACCCCAGCTCCCCAGCTAACAACAAACGTTCCCTCAACTTTAGAGAACTTTCACTTAAGAGTCTCATTACGTCATTATTAACTAATGTTTTCATAGGAATGTTCCCGTGAAGTGCAAGGAATGTAAAATAGAACTTACCCAGAACGTGGTTACTATGTTCTCAGAACTTAATGGGAACGTTGCAAGAACATTCATGTGTCCAGTTTTCTGTGAGTTAGAAGGATATTCCATCAATGTCCTACCAAACATACACAGAACATGGTTGCCATGTTCTCAGATTCCAAAATATTAATGTTCTAGACACATTAAATAAGAACAGTGCAAGAACATTCAAGTGTCCAGTTTTCTGTGGGTTAGGAGACTATTCAAACAAAATCGCAGCACCTCCACCCCCAAACTACTACCCGCGGCTATGTTCGTTATATGTTGTCAGTATGTGCATGGACTACAAGTAGTGTAAATATGTAGATACAAGTTCTTTATATATATTGAAAGGACATTTCAGAACCTTTGAAATTCACGCCCATTTCAAAGAAGCAACCATTCCCACCCAGCAAACAGCCTCTTCCGAAGTGCTGACGGCTGTGAAAATACAATGTATTTTTTCTAAGCATTTTTTTTATGGATATTCTTAATACTGTTTTGTCCCTGTTTCAACATTTGAAAATCCTAATAGTCTTTGTTTGGGATGGAAATAAAGTATTGAATCTTGATGTTATGTGTGTTATGACTATTTATCTGTGATTTAGCAGTGCATTGTGCAGTACCAGTATGACCACTAGAGGAAACCACTCACCTGTTTTAATGTTGAGAGAAGTTTGCCAAGGGAGTTAGCGGCATAGAATTAGGAATTACAATAGTAATTTAATAGGAGCTATATGGTCCTTCCCTTGTATTTGTATAGTATTATTATTATTATTATTATTATCATTATTGTCATTATTGTCATCATCTATGAAATGGCAGCAGTTGAGAGAAGTTTGCCAAGTGAGTCAACAGCAAGACAGAAGCACTGACATGTAATAATGTCATAAAGATTACATTGTATATCTGAATTTTTAAGGCTCCATTTCTTCAACTCCACAAGTGTAACGTGTTGTAATGTGACAACAACATTTGTTCAGTCATTTATATTCAACAAAAGCTTTTTTGAGGGTGTGTGTACTCCACTACATAAGTGTAACATGCGTCTTAATGTGACAACATTGGTTCATTCATTTATATATATAAAAAAGTAATTGTGTGTGTGTGTGTGTGTGTGTGTGTGCGCGCTTCAGCTTCAGCTTCAGCTCACAGAGGAATGGCCTGACATTCTCCTGTAGAATTCTCTGATACAGAGCAGAATTCATGGTTCCTTCTGTTCCTTCTAGTCAAAGTCCAGACCTAATCCCAATCGAGATGTTGTGGAACGACTTGAAATGTGCAGTTCATGCTTGAAAACTCACAAATGTCGCTGAGTTAAAGCAGTTCTGCATGCAAGAGTGGGCCAAAATTCCTCCACAAAGCGATGTGAGAGACTGATCAACAACTACAGGAAGCATTTGGTTGCAGTCATTGCAGCTAAAGGTGGCTCAACCAGTTATTGAGTGTAAGGAGGCAATTACTTTTTCACACAGGGGAATTGGGTGTTGCATAACTTTGTTAATTAAATAAATAAAATAAGTATATATATTGTGTTATTTGTAAACTCAGGTTCCCTTTATCTAATATTAGGTTTTGGTTTACGATCTGATATTATTCAGTATAAAAAATATGCAAAAAGAGAAACTCAGAAAGGGGGCAAATACTTTTTCACAGCACTTGGATAGATATCATAACCAGGTCTTGTTTTGAGGGTGGCACCTTCGAGATCAATATCAACATGCTCCGCCCAGATATAGCAAGGACACAGTTGAGATAATATTAGCTAATTTGCATATCATAATTCAAATACCCATCAATTTGTGAGCCATGTCTACCTCCACGAGAACAAACTGGAGGTGTTCCACAACGACACCTTCTCTGGCCTGGAGGCACTGGAGTACCTGCAGGTAGGCCTGCCATGTTTACTACCCATCAGAACCCTCAATAAACACTGTGATCAATCCTCACCAATAATCACTGTGATCAGTCATCATCCATACTTACTGTGACAACGATAATAAGTTATGTGTGATCTCCTGAGCCGGGTGAGTTCCTGTTTGTGTCAAAATGTCATTTGACTTTACCTCTATCCCCTCTACCTACAGGCTGACTACAATGTCAGCAAACGCATCGACAGAGGGGCGCTACGCTACCTGCATAAACTACGCGTGCTCATCCTCAACGACAACCTGATCCCTGCTCTACCTCCTCACCTCTTCAGGTATCTACCTGCTTATTAACCCTTC